>CAUYRH010070518.1:0-10420 GCA_963574655.1 Perodicticus potto
ATTCAAGCGAGTCTCTTGCTTCCGCCTCCCAAGTAGCTGGGACTACAGGCGCCCGCCACAATGCCCGGCCATTTTTTGGTTGCAGCCGTCATTGTTGTTTGGCGGGCCCGGGCTGGATTTGAACCCGCCAGCTCAGGTGTACATGGCTGGCACCTTAGCCCATTGAGCCACAGGTGCCCAGCCAGTCTTCCTTAATTTATAAAGTACCACTGCCCCAAACCTCAGCCCCACCTCTCTGACCTCCCATCACATCATTCTTTTCTGTTCCGTCATCATGTTATCCCTAAGAAAAATAGCTCAGAGCACTATGAGGAATGTAAAGAATGTAAAATTTGTCTGACCCAGTGAGACAAAAGTATGATATTTCAGTCATACCCCAACCTCATGCCCAGGGGCAATTGTTTAAAGGCATCTTGTTCTTTCTTTCTCTGTAGTTTCACAATGTGACCCTCACCATGATCTTCATAGTTCTGGAATTTATGATACAAAGAACAAGTTATGGCCAATCACTAATCAGTGTTATTTCTGCAAACCAATGATAATTCCTGACACACAACTTCATATTAGCCCACTTCTTGTCCTCCCTCTGTCTTTAAAAGCCTGCTTGTCAGCCGGGGACAGTGGCTAAAGCCTGTAATCCTAGCACTCTGGGAGGCTGAGGTAGGTGGATTGCTTTAGCTCAGGAGTTCGAGACCAGCTTGAGCAAAAGCAAGACCCCTTCTCCACCAAAACTAGAAAAACTGAGGCAAGAAGATTGAGGCCCAAGAGTTGGAAGTTGCTGTGAGCTATGACCCCATGGCCCTCTACCCAGGGCAATTGCTTGAGACTCTGTCTCAAAAGAAAAAAAAAACAAAACTGCTTGTTACAAAGGCCAAATAGAGCTCATATCCAAGGGTCTGAGTCTTCCTCATCTTGTGGAGAGGAAGCTCTCCTCATATTGTCTCTAGTTAATTCTTTAAGATTATATTTTGTGCCTCAACTTCTTTCTTTAGGTAGGCATTACACAACCTTTTCTTTGTTTATTGCTTGTATGCCCCCTTTAAAATATAGGCAAGAAATGTGTCTTTCTTGTTTATTGCTGGGCTCCATCACATGCAGAATGAATGAACACAGGGCACCAGCTCTAGGTTTCTCCTTCTTTGCATCCTCCAGATCCCCACCTTTACCCCCACCCTACTGCTGTCAGGGCATGGAATAACCTCCCTCTTTTATTCCTCATAAGCAGTTTGTGCATATGATAATTTTACCAAGAACTGTGACTAAAAACATGGAACAAGGTAACTCCTTCCTAAATGTTTCTCCAGTGTCTCTGCAACAGTTTGCTATGTGTGAAGTACAATGAAGTCTCTATTGGATGCGCCGTATATGGTGTTCCTCAAGTCTTTTACAGCAAATGTTCCTTTGCTGATCTCCCCAACAACAGGCCCAGCCAGAGTTTACAAGAGAGGGGGCTTCTGATAGAGGCTGCTGGGACCAGAGCAACATCACACAATGGTGGGGTCATGCCAGAGAGGAGTAGATCTGAGGCCAACTACTGCTGTTCTCTTCACTAGAAAAGCAGAGCATGTCTCGATCAGATCACCATTTAGATGCAGACTGACATGGGTGGTGCCTGTGGCTCAAAGGAGTAGGGCAGTGGCCCCATATACTGGAGGTAGAGGGTTCAAACCTGGCCCTGGCCAAAAACTGCAAAAAAAAAAAAAAAAAAGATACAGACTGAACATGAAGTACTATTAATGGAAAAGGAACATTTAAAAAATCAACATTGTCTTCATTATTACAAGGACGATAAAAGCGAGACATAGCTAACCTCAGGATGTTTTTCTTAAGTTGTTTAGAAAGGCGAGGATCTTTCAGTTTGGATATCAACCTCCCACCACCAGTTCATAGGCTTTTTATGACCAAAGATCTGTTAGGACAAAGTCTAAATGTTTAATGCTCTTAAAGAAAAATAATTCTTCATGATACTTATTAAAGATGGAAAGGTGGACTTTATTCAAGGGGAGCTAGGACAACAGGGAAAGGGTACACTGTGATGGGGGCTTTCAGGGGGAGAGAGAGATGAGACTCAGCTCTGGTTCCAACAAACACGAATGGGGATTTGTTGATTACAAGAAGGGGGGGTCAGTGGATGGGAAATGGCTAATAACAAACATCAACAATAGGGTTTCTGACAAAAATGACGTGATAAGATCATTGCTAGAAACAATACTCTAGAGCAGGGGTCCTCAAACTATGGCCCACGGGCCACATGAGTTGGTGTGAATTGTATTTGGTCCCATTTTGTTTTTTACTTCAAAATAAGATATGTGCAGTGTGCATAGGAATTTGTTCATAGTTTTTTTTTTTTTAAACTATAGTCCAGCCTTCCAATGGTCTGAGGGACAGTGAATTGGCCCCCTGTTTAAAAAGTTTGAGGACGCCTGCTCTAGAGTAATGAACTATCAAGAGTAGGCAGATACCACGGGGGGAGTTTTGCTAAAATAACTTACAAGGTTTCTTGCTCAAATTGGATTCTACGAGGATAGAGAAGAGAAAAGAGCCCAAGGTAAAGACAAATCAGGAAGAACTCGGGAGCCTCACTAAAGTTTTAGTCGAAGGATAGATAGAGTCTGTCAATACGTTTGCTTCATGAGAGCCTATTTTTAACTATAGAAAAGACCAGGAAAGAAGGGTTCAACTACAATGAGGACTTTAACCTCACAAAAGCAAACTATGTAATGTAATCATATGTACCCCCATTTGTTTTTTTGAGACAGAGTCTCACTATGTCACCCTGAGTAGAGTGCCCTGGCATCACAGCTCACAGCTACCTCAAACTCCAGGGCTTAAGCGATTCTCTCGTCTCAGCCTCCCAAGTAGCTGAGACTACAGGCGCCCACCATAACGCCCAGCTATTTTTTTGTTGTTGTTGTTGTACTTGTGATTGTTGTTTGGCAGGCCTGGGCTGGGTTCAAATCCACCAGCTCCAGTGTATTTGGCTGGTGCCCTAGCCACTCAGCTACAGACCCCGAGCCATGCCTATATTAATCTGAAATTTAGAAAAAAAAAAAAAGAAAGAAAGAAAGAAAAAGACCAGGAAGGAAAAAGAAGACAAATGGTTGAAGAACTTTGTGTTAGTCATTTTGACTATTATAATGTTTTTGTAGGAAAGAGCACAGAATATGGTGGAAGTAGTTCAGGATGAGGCATAAGGAAATGAGAACCCAGATGGTTCCATTTCCAGCACACTTACTGACTGGCTTTGTGACCTTGGGTAAAGCCTGGTCATCTCTCTGGACCTCACTTTCCTCCTATTAGAGTTGAATTCATAGAAATTGCGGTAGAAGGGTTGTGGGGGTTGGACATAGGAGAGAAGGAGTCTCTTCTAACATTGGCATTTTACACAATTGTTTCTGACAGGTCCTTTCATCCAGCCCATATCTACAGAGAGTAAAGCATAGCATGAGATGGGAGGCAGAGTCCACCTTGGAGTCCTGGCCGTGAGAAGGATCCCACTTTTCCCAAGTCAGAAGAATTCCTCAGACTCCTTCCTTGTGATATAATTTTGCAGGATGGGGTCCCTACAGGCCATTCTGCTAAATATGAACCACGGAAAAAAATACATAGAGTGGACTTTTAAAACATTAAAAGAGTCTCAGTGCCTGTGGCTGAATGGCCTAAGACGCCAGCCACATACACCTGAGCTGGCGGGTTCGAATCCAGCTCGGGCCCGCCAAACAACAATGACAGCTGCAACCAAAAACTGGCCGGGCGTTGTGGCGGGCGCCTGTAGTCCCATCTACTTGGGAAGTGGAGGCAAGAGACTCGCTTGAGCCCAGGAGTTGGAGGTTGCTGTGAGCACTCTATCCAGGGTGACAGCTTGAGGCTCTGTCTCAAAAAAAAAAAAAAAAAAACATTAAAAGACTGAGCGGCGCCCATAGCTCATTGAGTAGGGTGCCAGTCACATACACCCAGGCTGGCAGGTTCGAGTCCAGTGTGGATCTGCTAAGCAACAATGACAACTGCAACAACAACAACAAAAAAATAGCCAGGCCTTAGCTGGGCATTGTGGTAGGCGCCTGTAGTCCCAGCTACTCAGGAGGCTGAGGCAAGAGAATCACCTAAGCCCAAGAGCTGGAGGTTGCTGTGAGCTGTGATGCCACAACACTCTACTGAGGGAGCAAAGTGAGACTCTGTCTCTACAAAAAACAATAAATAAACAATAGCCAGGCCGTTGTGGCAGGTGGCTGTAGTCCCAGCTACTTGGGAAGCTAAGGCAAGAGAATCACTTAAGCCCAAGAGTCTGAGGTTGCTGTGAGCTGTGACACCACAGCACTCTACCGAGGGCAACATAGTAAGACTCTGTCTCAAAAAAAAGACTTTTACAATGGCCATTCATGGCGATTCTCCTAAATAGTATAGGAGATCCGACTATCGTTCCTCTCAATACTCTCAGCTGGTCTCAGTTCCCATAGGACTCACCCTACAAGCATCTTGTGGCCAAAACATGACTCTAGTGTTCAACCTGATCTTTATGACATATGCCAACAATGCCACCTGGTGCTGGCAGTGTGCCAGTGCCACCTAAGGGAAAAACCAGCTGCGGAGTTATAATGAGAGACTTAACAGGGCTCACCAGCATGCTCCTTTCTGAGTAATTTATTTCCTTCCTTCCTTCCTTCCTTCCTTCCTTCCTTCCTTCCTTCCTTCCTTCCTTCCTTTCTCTCCTTCCTTCCTTCCTTGATTTCTTCCTTTCTGCCTTCCTTCCCTCCCTTCCTTCCTCCCTCCCTCTCTTCCTTCCTTCCTTCCTTCCGTCTGTCCGTCCATCCAGAAGAGTGCAATGGCATCATAGCTCGCAGCAACCGCAAATCCGTGAGCTCAAGTGGTCCTCTTGCCTCAGCCTCCCAAGTAGCTAGGACTACAGGCGCCCACCACAATGCCCAGCTATTTTTAGAGATGGGGTCTCACTCTTGCTCAGGTTGGTCTCAAACTCCTGAGCTCAAGCAATCTACCTGCCCTGGATTCCCACAGTACTAGGACTATAGCCACCACACCTGGACTTATTTATTTTCTTTCTTTCCTTCTTTCCTTCCTTCCTTCGTTCCTTCCTTCACTCCTTCCCTCCCCCCTCCCTCCCTCCTTTCTTTCTTTCTTTTCTTTCTCTCTTTCCTTCCTTCCTTTTTTGTTTGAGACAGAGCCTCAAGCTCTTGCCCTGGGTAGAGTGCTATGGCATCACAGCTCATAGCAACCTCAAACTCCTAGCTCAAGCGATTCTCTTGGCTCAGCCTCTCATGCAGCTAGGACTACGGGTGCCCACCACAAACGCCCGGCTATTTTTTGGTTGTAGTTGTCATTGTTGTTTGGCAGGCCCGGGCTGGATTTGAACCCACCAGCTCTGGTGTATGTGGCTGTTGCCTTAGCCACTTGAGCTACAGGTGCTGAGCCTCTTTTTTTTTTGAGATGGAGTTCCACTCTGTCACCCAGGCTGGAGTGCAGTGGCACAATCATAGCTCGCTGCAGCTTGGAACTTCAGAGCTCAAGCTATCCTCCCCCTTCGACCCCACATGTAACCAGGACTATAGATACATGCCACCATGCCTGACTAATTGAAAAAAAAAATTTTTTTAGCCAGGCATTGTGGCAAGCGCCTGTAGTCCCAGCTACTTAGGAGGCTGAGGCAAGAGAATCGCTTAAGCCCAGGAGTTGGAGGTTGCTGTGAGCTGTGATGCCACAGCACTCTACCAAGGGTGACTAAATGAGACTCTGTCTCTAAAAAAAAAAAAAAAAAAAAATTTATTTTCTTAGAAACAGGTCTAAGAATGTTGCCCATACTAGTCTCAAATTTCTGGACTCAAGTGATTCTCCTGGCCTAGCCTCCTAAAGTGACAGAATTATAGGTGTTAGCCACTGTATCCAGCCTCGGTGGAATTCTCAATAGTTTTTCTAATACTATAGTAGTTAAGTACTACTATAGTATTAGAATTCTAATACTAAGATAGTTAAATCTCATTATCTACAATGAAATTAGAACCTAAATCCTGGTTAAAGTGCAGCTTTACTATGTGTACTTCATTATTCATGTTGCTACCTTTAACATAAGTCCTGTCCCAGTTATTTTTGCCACTGTGAAAGTTGTCAGAATCAAAATGGAGTCAATTATGTTTAAAATCCTGAAAAATAGGTTCGGTGCCTGTAGCACAGTGGTTATGGTGTGGTGGGTTTGAACCCAGCCCAGGCCAGCTAAACAACTGCAAAAAAAAAATAGCTGGGCATTGTTGTGGCAGGCACCTGTTGTCCCAGCTATTTGGGGGGCTGAACAAGACAATAGCTTAAGCCCGAGAGTTTGAGGTTGCTGTGAGCTGTGACACCATGGCACTCTACCAAGGGTGACATAGTGAGACTCTGACTCTAAAACAAAACAAAACAAAACAAAAAAACCAGAGCTGGTCATGAAATCAGGGTTCTCAAGCACAAACTCCTATAACAAGGACTATCACAAAATATTTTATAAAAACCACAACCTTGCACTAAGTCCACTGCTACATTACTCAAAAAAAAAAAAAAAAAAATACTTCTTCAAGGACAACTGTAACCCAGCAACTGCCTATCTAACCTCAGACTGGTGACACCCTTGGTATTATTGACCCTTACTGCAAAGGACAATTACCTCAAAACAATCATATAATCTTCCTTATTTTCTTTTTTAAAACATTGTCTTCCCTTAGCTCCCTAAATATGCACATGTTTTACTCTGGGATGTGTATTCTCATTGCAGTGCCAATTCCCAAGTAAGTATCATTGTATTTTAGAGAGCTTTACTTTGTTTGTTTGTTTATTGAGACAGTCTCATGCTGTTGCCAGGGTGCTGTGATGTCGTCACAGGCCAGGGTGCTGTGATGTCGTCATAGTTCACAGCAATCTCAAACTCTTGGGCTCAAGCGGTCTTTTTGCTGTCCTCCAAGTAGCTAGGACTATAGGCACTATCAGAATGGGCAGGTAGTTTTTCTATTTTGAGCAGAGATGGAGTCTTGCTCTTGCTCAGACTGGTCTCAAACTTCTGAGCTCAAGCAATCTTCCCCCCTCAGCCTCCCAGAGTGCTAGGATTACAGGCATGAGCTAACAAGCTTCTCTGTGTTAATTTAGGTTGACACTCCATACCACTTGTGCAAAAAAACCCAACTATGTTTTCACTTGCAGCAGTCCAGAACACCTTGTCTCTGACACTAAATATGTGAGAGTTTATCCCATATATCCCACACCAAGCAATGCTCCAATTCTCTGCAGACACCAACTAGGTCTCCTCCAAATCAATTCAATTATGGCACTAACCACAGTTAGTGCAGACCCCACAGGTTAGGGGCTCAGTGCCACAAGACTATGCCTCACTTCAGATGCCAATCACAAGTTGGAGGTTCTCAGATTACTCATAACTTTCTATCACACTTAGGTTTAACTAGGAAGTTCCTACAACCCCCTGCTCAGTTATGATAGCTTGCTAGAGCCCAGGAAGGGTTTAGTTACTATTATTGATATGTCATGAATTCAAATGAGGATTCAAAATAGAGGATTCAAATGAAGAGACACCCCTGGAAGGGACCCAAGTTTAGGAGCTTCTGTTCCCATGGATGGGGGTGAACCACCATTCCAACATCTGGATCTATTCAGCAACCCTGAAGCTCTCTGAACCCAGATCTTTGGGATGTATATGAAGGCTTCATTGCATGGGCATGATTGATTAAGTCATTGGCCATTAGTCGTCATTAATTCAACCTTTAGCCCCTCTCTTTTTCCTAGAGGTCAGGGGTGGGGTTAAAAGTTCCAACCCCCACTCCGGGCGGCGCCTGTGGCTCAGTGAGTAAGGGGCTGGCCCAATATACCGAGGGTGGCAGGTTCAACCCCAGCCCCGGTGAACTGCAACAAAAAAAATAGTTGGGTGCTGTGGTGGGTGCCTGTAATCCCAGCTGCTCAGGAGGCTGAGGCAAGAGAATCGCCTAAGCCCAGGAGCTGGAGGTTGCTGTGAGCTGTGTGATGCCACGGCACTCTACTGAGGGCAATACAGTGAGAGTCTGTCTCTACAAAAAAAAAAAAAAGTTCCAACCCCCTTGGAAGGCACCTGTGACTCAAGGAGTAGGGCGCCAGCGCCATATACTGGAGGTGGTAGTTTCAAACCTGGCCCCAGCCAAAAACTTTAAAAAAAAAAAAAAAAGAAAGAAAGAAAAGCAAAGTTCCAAACCCCTAATCACATGTTTGGTTGACACCCAGCCCCATCCTGAGATATGTAAGAGCCCTCGGTCATTTCCTAGTGTGTAAAAAACATTCATCACTTAGGCCGTTATCAGGATTTTAGGAGTATGTGCCAGGAATATTTTGCTATATGAATATTTTTATTTTGTCACACCACCTCAAAGTTAGGTTCAGGAAGCAGCAACCATTTTGTGTGCTCAAGGAGTCCGTGGGTCAGGAATTTGAAAAAGCAGAGAGAATGTGTCTTATCTTCATCCCAGCATGTTGTTGTGGTTCAGAAAATGAGACACACACACACACCCCAATATGGTGGTTGCATCCTGAGCACTTGGAACTAAAGCAGGAGGTCTCAGGCTGGGCACTGTGGCTCACGCCTGAATTCTGGCACTCTGGGAGGCGGAGGTGGGTGGATTGCCCTGAGCTCACAGGTTCAAGACCAGCCTGAGCAAGAGCAAAACACTGTGTCTAACAATTGCCGCGCGTTGTGGTGGGCACCTGTAGTCCCATCTTCTTGGGAGGCTGATGCAAGAGAATCGCTTGAGCCCAAGAGTTGAAGGTTGCTGTGAGCTATGATGCCACAGCACTCTACCCAGGTCAACAAAGTGAGACTCTGTCTCAAAAAAAAAAAAAATTTAAAAAAAGATAAAACAGGCTCAGCGCCTGTGGCTCAAGTGGCCAAAGCACCAGCCACGTACACCTGAGCTGGCGGGTTCAAATCCAGCCCAGGCCCGCCAAACAACAATGACGGCTGCAACCAAAAAATGGCCGGGCGTTGTGGTGGGTGCCTGTGGTCCCAGCTACTCGGGAGGCAGAGGCAAGAGACTCGCTTGAGCCCAGGAATTGGAGGTTGCTGTGAGCTGTGATGCCACGGCACTCTACCCAGGGTGACAGCTTGAGGCTCTGTCTCAAAAAAAAAATTAAAAAAGTTAAAACAGGAGGTCTTAGAAGCTGCCTGAGAATCAAGGACTTTCTGACCTGTCATGTTCCCCCACCTCTGCCAGTTAGTGCAAGGTGGGATCTTTCTCTGAAATTTCCTTCTCTGCCTTGAGACTGGACTACCGAGGAGAAAACAATTGCCTTCCATTCCTTCCCTGAAAATTTATTATCTATCACGGGAAAGAAGACTGAAGAATGTAACCACACCAGGATAGTCTTTGTTACAAGATATTGTCTGTCTCTGGGATCATTCAAATTCCAAATTGTACAGGCTAATATCTGTATTCTCAGTCTATTCAATTCTCCTAAAAATCATTTACTACCCCTTAAAATTCCCTATGTTCTTCCATATCCCCCTTCTCTGTGAAGAAGGGGGTACAAGCATTTGGACCTCGCTGGGTTATTAGGTAATCACTATCCTGTGACTCTTGCTTGTTTGTATTAATAAAGTTATATGCCCTTTACTCCTCCTAATCTGACTGCTACAAGTTCATTTTCAGGGAAACTTCAGAGAGCAGAGGGAAAGCATCCCCTATTTGCCCTGCAATACCTTTGGTCTTGGCTGAGAAGAATTGATAATATAGCTGAAGGCTGCAATCATCTAAAGACACCTTTACTCACATATCTGGCACTCGATGCTGACCTACACAGCTAGAGCCCTACATGTGGCCTCTTCATGTTCTCACTTGGGCTTCCTCAAAGCATGGTGGCTGGGCTCCAAGAACAAGCACGCCAAGGAAACAAAACGGAAGGGTATGACATTTTTATGATGCAGCTACGGAGATCACATAGTGTCACTGCCATTGCACTTTATTGGTGGAAATGGTCACAAGAGTCCATCCCACTTCAAGGGAAGATGGCCCCACCATTCACTGAGGGGACTGTGACATTGTAAGAAGGGCATGTGGGAAGGGACATTGTTAGAATATCTTGAGCACCTGGAATCTGCTACAAGTCCCCAGGCAGTTGTGTGGATAACACTGTGACATTTCACTAACACTGGCTCAGGAGCAGTTTAATTCCTAAAGATTGACTTTTTTTTTTTTTTAAAGCAACATTTCTCCCCAGTCTGCAACTCTTTTTGATAATAAAAAACTTAGAAATTGGAGCTGCCGGCGTGGGTGCGATAGCCGCCTCCGCCGCTGCCGCCTCCGCCGTCGCCTCCTCCGCCCGGGCCGTTCGCTGCTGCGCGGGGAGAGCGAGGCGGGGCCGCCGGGGTCGCCATGGAGCCCGACTCGGTGATTGAGGACAAGACCAT
>CAUYRH010070519.1:0-18289 GCA_963574655.1 Perodicticus potto
ACTACAGGCGCCCGCCACGCCTGGCCATTTTTTTTTTTTTTTTGGTTGCAGCCATCATTGTTGTTTGGCGGGCCCAGGCTGGATTCGAACCTGCCAGCTCAGGTGTACGTGGCTGGCGCCTTAGCCCATTGAGCCACAGGCGCCGAGCCACCTTAGCTACTTTCTTAATGGTTACTCCAGGGATTAAAATTTACATTTTAAGCTGATAATTACATTACAATTTCTGTTCCTATAGAGCTCTGGCTGTGTCCTTGATATGATTTGTATCAAAAAGTACTTCTTTTTTTTTTGAGACAGAGTCTCACTTTGTCGCCCTTGGTAGAGTACCATGGCTCAGACTGGTTTCAAACCTATGAGCTCAGGCAATCTACCCTTCTTGGCCTCCCAGAGTGCTAGGATTTGAGCCTCTGTGCCTGGCCAAAAAATACTTCCTTACACATTTTATAGCGAGTAACAAATTTGTATTGCTTTATACATTTCTTTTAACTCATATAAAAAATTGTACTTAAAAATAGAAAACAGTATTAGCTTTTATATTTACCTACGTAGGTAATTTTACTAGTGTTTCCTGTTCCTATGGCTTCACGGTACTGCTAATGTCCTTTCATGTCAGCCTGAAAGACTCTGTTTAGCATTTCACAGAGGGTAAGTTCTCCAGTGCAAACTCACTTAGCTCTTGTTTACCTGGGAATTCCTTTTTTTTTTTGAGACAAGAGTTTTACTATGTTGTCCTTGGTACAGTGTCATGGCATCACAGCTCACAGCAACCTCAAACTCTTGGGCTTAAGTGATTCTCTTGCCTCAGCCTCCCAAGTAGCTGGGACTACAGGCACCTACCACAATGCCCAGCTATTTCTTTGTTGCAGTTGTCACTGCTATTTAGCTGGCCTGAGCCAGGTTCGAACCTGCCAGCCTGTGTGTATATGGCTGGCGCCTTACCCACTGAGCTATGGGCGCTGCCCTACCTGGGAATTTCTTGATTTCACTGCCAATTTTGAAGAATAGTTTGCCTGATACTGAATTTTCGATGACTATTTTTTTCCTGAGGTTTGGCTTCCATAGATTTCTGATGAGAGATTGGCTGCTAATCTTATTGAGGATTCCTGTACGTGCCAAGTCATTTCTGTCTTGCTACTTTCATGATTCTCTTGTCTTTCCACAGTTTGATTACATGCCTTGCTGTGGATCTCTATGACTTTATCATAGTGAATATTCTTTCTGTCCGTTACACTTTCTTTTTTCCTTCCTAAATTCCTCTCATGTATATATTCATATGGTTGATGGTAAGTCAAAGTTTTTTTAGCTAATTTTATCTTTGTTCACTTAGACTAGACAATTTCAGCTAACCCTCGTCCAAGTTTGTTGATTCCTTATTCTGACTGTCCATCTGTTGTTGAAACTTTAAAGAAAATTTTTCATTCCAGTTATAGTAAATACTTTTCAGCTTCAGAATTTCGATTTCGCTCCTTTGTAATAATTGCTATCTCTTGGTTGGTATTTGTTGAAATATTATTGTCCTACTTTCCTACTTTGTCCCCAGCTTTTACACCACAGCGCTTTACCCATAGCAACAGAGTTAAGACTCTGTCTCCAAAAAATAAAAATAAAAATCAATCAATCAATAAAAAAATCATAAGGGGCGGTTCCTATGGCTCAAAGGAGTAGGGCACTGGCCCCATATGCTGGAGGTGGTGGGTTCAAACCCAGCCCCAGTCAGAAACTGCAAAAAAAAAAAAAAAAAAAATCATAAAAGGCCCATGTATCTTCATCAAGAAAAATGCTCCAATGAAGAACTAAAAACTCAAGTTATCTCTACTTTACTAACAAAAATAACATCATGACATATGTTATCTAAACATTTAAATTTTCATAATAGGGCGGCACCTGAGGCTCATCGAGTAGGGTGCCAGCCCCATATACTGAAGGTGGTGGGTTCAAACCCAGCCTCAGCCGAACTGCAAAACAGAAAAATAGCCGGGCATTGTGGTGGGCGCTTGTAGTCCCAGCTACTCGAGAGGCTGAGGCATGAGAATCACCTAAGCCCAGGAGTTGGAGGTTGCTTTGAGCTGTGTGACGCCACGGTACTCCAGTGAGGGCAATAAAGTGAGACTCTGTCTCTACAAAAAAATAATAAATTTTCAGAATAAGGTATCAAACAAAACACTAAAGAATATTTTCTAAAATTACATTATGATATTGAAATGTATTTTTGTAAGACTTGCACTGAAGACAATGAACATAAGTTCCTGATGGAGATAGAGAGGTGATGGAAGACAATGTGGTGTTTTACTTCTCAGTCCCTAAGTTACACTATGTGAAGTTCGATCATAAAAATACAGTCATCAAGTGATGTTCAATACAAAAGAAATATAATACTTAACAAAAGGCAGTGTAATCAGAATTTAGTTCCATCCTTTCTGATGACAGAAAGTTCTGCTCCTATAACTTGGCTAAACAATAGCTATTTTTATCTGAACACCTGATGTGTGAGAATTCCTTATTGAACAGCAAGGTCTTCATGAGATGGATATTGTGAATAATTTAAAGAACCTCCTGCTGTTAGAAAATTAGGTTGATTCCATATTTTAAAACCAATTCTAAGAAAAACCACCTCCTCTATATCTTATATCGATTTCTGAACTTTCCATTCTATCCCAAATTATTAATATTGTGGAGCCAGAAACATACCAATTCAAGTGTTTAGTTTCAAATGCATTAAAAAAATCAAGCAAAGAGAGGTTCTCCCATCAGTCTTCTTTTCCAAAGTCTTCCAGATGTCTGTGCACATTACTAAGTCACTTACATATACCACTTCTTTAATCCTGGCTTGTAAACAGCAGAAAGGGTATCCAGATAGGGTCTTTACACAGCCTCTACCACCCAATCTCACTGACACCATGGAGCCTACTCCCCATCTCCAATCCACACCTGGGTAACCCTTCCTGAAGCAATCATCTAAGTAGAGCCTCTTCCCAAGTTCCATGTTACCAAGTTACAGTGAGATGGAATCTATATGGAGGTGGAACTGAGGGAAGGCTCTGGGTGTAAGCATACCTGTTAGGCAGGGTACTTCAGAATCAAGAGATTTAGCAAGCCCAAAATACAGCATTTCAGGAAGAAGAGAAAAGACATCACAAACCAAGAACATGACTTTACCTGGCAAAGTGCCATTCCCTTCTCTTCTTTCTTTGCTCTTCCTCTGGATTTGTTTCTCAGGTAAGATTAGTCTGTGTGTGGCTTGGCGCCTGTGGCTCAACAGGCTAAGGTGCCAACCACGTATACCTGAGCTGGCGGGTTCGAATCCAGCCCAGGCCCGCCAAACAACAATGACGGCTGCAACCAAAAAAATGGCCTGGTGTTTTGTTGGGTGCCTGTAGTCCCAGCTACTTGGGAGGCGGAGGCAAGAGACTTGCTTGAGCCCAGGAATTGGAGGTTGCTGTGAGGCCACAGCACTCTATCCGGGGTAACAGCTTGAGGCTCTGTTGCAAAAAAAAAAAGATTAGTCTGTGTGTCAAAAATATATTATCTGATGCTTAGATTCAATATATCCCCTTCTTCTGCCTGAAGTACACACACACACACACACACACACACACACACACACACACGCGTGTGGGGAGAATTTTTTTTTTTTTGCAATTTGGCTGGGGGCCAGGCTTGAACCCACCACCCTCAGCATATGGAGCTGGCGTCCTACCCACTGAGCCACAGGCGCCGCCCTAGAAAATTTTTTTTTTTTTTTTTTTTTGCAGTTTTTGGCCAGGGCTGGGTCATCTCCGGCATATGGGGTCAGCACCCTACTCCTTTGAGCCACAGGCGCCACCCCATATGGGGAGAATTTTAATAAAGAAAAAAGATGGTTTTTAGCTGCCCACTGCAATAAGATGGTTTCAGGAACAATAAACTCCTACAAGGAGTTCTTCCACCTCCTTCTCAAAAACCCTTATCTTCTTGCTAAAATCCACAATTTCGCTTAAACTGCATTGTCCTTTGTCTACTTGACACCCCACCAAAGAGAACTGCCTTGTCCAAGTTTATGCCCTCTCCCTGGACAGTCAGTATACAATGGACTGGTCAGTGCAAGATACAAAAAGTTGTCTCTTCCCTCAATTTGGAACAACTCTGAAGAGTCATCCCAGCTCCAGAGCACTCTGATGTAGCCATCCTGAAGAGTTTAAAGTTTTGTCCTGAAGGCAAAAAAAAAAAAACATAAAAGAGCTTAATGCCAGGAGTTGACACAAACTTATGACTTAACTCCTGATGCAGAGAGGAAGAAACTGCTCAGTCTCTTAGCCTATGCTCCTGCCTCTTTCCTAGTGGTTTTTATCATGTCTGGAGGACTGAGAACCATTTAAGATTCTAATTATAACTCTCTCAAAAAACTGCCACATGTGCATACATACTTAATTTTGAAAATCATTTCAGGGATCCCATATACTCAGATTTAGAATTTCTGGTCTATTCCATCAACTCTTTGTTACAGATGGGCACACAGAGGGTCAGAGAGGGGAGTCATTTCACCGAGTTACCCTGAAGTGATCTGAGTTGAGTGAAGAGAACTCAGTTGTGAATAACACAGAAAGCAGAAAGGGTACCTATGGGAACATCTACTTAGTAGGAGACTAGCTCAGAGCTGGCTAATTAATAGATCACATGAGGAAAGAAAGAAACTGAATACCCTTAAACATCACCCAGGTTAGGGGTACTGACGTCCTGCACAGTCAAAATCTGTGTATAAATTTTGACTTCCCCATAACTTAACTACTAACAGCTGCCTGTTTGCCTTACCAACAATATAAACAGCCAATTAACATATATTCCATGTTATATGTATTATATATGTATTCTTAGAACAAAGCAAGCTACAGAAAAGAAAATGTTACTAAGAAAATCATAAGGAGGCTTGGCGCCTGTGGCTCAACAGGCTAGGGCGCCAGCCACATATACCTGAGCTGACGGGTTCAAATCCAGCCCGGGCCGCCAAACAACAATGACGGCTGCAACCAAAAAATAGCCGGGCGTTGTGGTGGGTGCCTGTAGTCCCAGCTACTTGGGAGGCGGAGGCAGGAGACTCGCTTGAGCCCAGGAATTGGAGGTTACTGTAAGCTGTGAGGCCATAGCACTCTATCCAGGATGACAGCTTGAGGCTCTGTCTCAAAAAAAAAAAAAAAAGAAAATCATAAGGGACTGGGCGCCCTGGCTCACACCTATAATCCTAGCACTCTGGGAGGCTGAGGCAGGTGGATTGCTCGACCTCAGGAGTTCAAGACCAGCCTGAGCAAGAGCAAAACCCCATCTCTAAAGAAAAAAAAAAATAGCTGAGCACTATGGTGGGCCCCATGCTGTCCCAGCTATCAAGGAGGCTAAGGCAAGAGAATTGTTTTGAGCCCAAGAGTTTGAGATTGCTGTGAGCTACGATGTCAAGGTACTGTTTCAAGGGTGACAAAGTGAGACGCTGTCTCAAAAAAAAGAAAAAGAAAATCATAAGGAAGTGAAAATATATTTACCATTCATTAAGTGGAAGTAGATCATCATAAAAGTCTTTATTCTCGTTGTATTTACATTTAATGTAAAGGAGGAGGAAGAGGTAGTGTTGGTGTGCCTGAGGGATGGCAGAGGCAGAAGAAAATCTCCCATATTACTGGACCTGTGCAGTTCAAATCTGTGTTGTTCAAAATCAACTGAATTAAACTAACTGGTTAAACTAGATTTTTAGTGTTAAAGATTATCAACCTCCTTACAGTGAAACACTGTGAAATCAGTTAC
Organism: Perodicticus potto; assembly: GCA_963574655.1. NCBI lineage: Eukaryota > Metazoa > Chordata > Mammalia > Primates > Lorisidae > Perodicticus > Perodicticus potto. Next base: position 5,767 of record CAUYRH010070519.1, read on the forward strand.
TAGATACCAAATAATAGTTCTGATGGATAAAGACTAGAAAAGTACTTAAGCTCATAATCTGAAACATACATTCAAGAGAGAAAACGATTTGGAAATTCTTTAAATACCTAGTAAGTCCTAGTAAATTCTAAACAAGTATATGTCAAAGTTAGAAAAGAATGGCACAAGCAACAAAAAGAGTAGAGTACAAGATTGTTAATGTTCATTTTATAAAACATCATGTGGTGTCACAGTAATTCCCCATTTCTTGCACTCCCCTCTCCCACAATCAGAGAAAGGGAAAAGGGTGATTTGGAATTAACTGATTTAAGTCAGTTATTCCTCTGGCTGAATAGAATTTGCAAACCATATTCTCTTCTGATGCAGTAATTAGAAAATTCAGAAGGCTCACACACCTGGTTTTGCAATTATCATTTTCTTTTGCATAATTTAAACAACTTAACAAAACTTAATTTTAGAGCCACGTCAGCACGTGACAACATAATGTTCTGTATTAACTCAACATTCGTCTGGATTTGGTTTCCCCACTTTCTCTATTACGCTGTGTTTTTCTTTTTTTCTTGTCTCACTTTATCGCCCTCGGTAGAGTGCCATGGCGTCATAGCTCAAAACAACCTCCAACTCCTGGGCTTAGACGATTCTCTTGCCTCAGCCTCCCGAGTAGCTGGGACTACAGGCGCCGGCCACAACGCCCGGCTATTTTCCTGTTTTGCAGTTCGGCGAGGCCAGGTTTGAACCCGCCACCTTCGGTATATGGGGCCGGCGCCCTACTCGCTGAGCCCTAGGCGCCGCCGATTACGCTGGTTTTCTTTCCTCTCTGAAAATTTCTTTCTCTCTCTCTCTCTCCCCTTTCTTTCTCCCTCTTTTTTCCATTTGTTTCCCTCTCTCCCTTTCTGCTCATTTTGTTTCCCTTTCTCTCCATTCTTCCTCCCACAGGGTGTCTGGACTTCTGCAACCTTTGTTTCAACCCCTGCGGTTCTTTCTTCCAAAACGATCTAATTGCCCTCTAACTCCGCAGGTTTCTGTCTCTTTCTCCCCCATTTCTGTTTCCTCCCTGTTCTCCTTGAAAAGAGGCCAATAGTCGAGGATTTTATCTGGCGCGGTTGGCAGCGGGAGGGAACAGGGAGTCAAAGACGGGTTTTCAGCAAGGAAACTATGCGGCGGGTGGTTGGTGGCAAAAAAGTCTGGGCCGGTGTCCAGAACTCACTTAAGAGTTTAACTAGAAATGCACACAGACCTCCGGACCAGCCCAGCGCGGCAGGACTCGGAACGTCCTAGGGCCACGCAGCGAAAGGGACTAGCAGGCTCGGGGGAGTTAACCTACGGGGCAGCCCCTGAAACCAGGCTGTGGAGACAGGGACCAGACGCCCGCGAAACGCATGTAAAAACTAGAAAAGAGGAGACTCACTCACCCGAGCGCGCCTGTCACCCCTCCGCATCTGCTTCCGGGTCTGCAGGCAACTGCTTTTGCGCAAACAGATCGGCGCGTAACAAGGGGCGGTGCCAGGAGGGGCGTGGACAGGGGTGGGGCCTGGGGTGGGGCCTGGGCTGCGGATTGCAGGGCTAGTGGCCTGGAGTTAGGACCTCGCCGCTGCTGAGCTCCAGTGCATTTTTAGAAAATTTATTTACAGAAAAGAATACAAAAACACTAGAGCTCCCGGTAGAAAGAGAGAACTTAAGTCAGGAAAGAAAAGCTCTCTCTGTTTCTATCCCGGTCTCTCCCTGTCTCTCCATCCAGGCTCTTTGTCTAGTCCTTAAACTGTTTAAACAGAGGGCCAATTCACCGTTCTTCAGACCGTTGGAGGGCCGCACTATAGTTTAAAAAAAAAACTATGAACAAATTCCTATGCACACTGCACAAACCTTATTTTGAAGTAAAAAACAAAACGGGAACAAATACAATTCACACCAACGCATGTGGCCCGCGGGCTGTAGTTTGAGCCCTGGTCTAGGGGTATATAAAAGTGCATGGGTTCCTTGGCCAGGAAATGAATGAATACAGTCCCTTCCACTGGGGCAAGGTGAATGAATGTATTAATGAATGGACACAGTCCATTCATGGAATTGAGGCCTAGGAAATTCACATGAAATTGACCTAGGCATAGGAAATGGGGGTTCCTATTTAGTCCTAAGTGTAAAGTGAAGGAGACACCAAGGTGCCGGTGTCTCCCCGCAGTTGTCCCGCCAGTTTGGCTATTAGAGCCTCTGGTGGGGGTCAGAGGCTCCCCTCGCCTATCATCCAGCCTGCTGGTTCCTCAGCCGGCTGCCCGGGCACCAACACCGCCAAGGTGGAGGCTCAGTTCTGCTGAGCTGGCTGGGGCACCAAATGTCCTCTATCACTGACATTGCTTAACAAAATATGTGATTTATATTGGGAACCATTTTTTAAACTAGTTAAATAATAATGGATAGTGGATAATAATGGATAATAGTGGATAATAATATGTTCTCCTTGATTCTTCCTTGTTTCATCCTAGCCTTGCATTAACATAACCCCTTCATTAGTTAGAGCTGCATCTTTCCAGACTATTTTATATACATGTAAGGTGCATGATAATACACATAGTAATAACATTTAGCACACTGTTATTGCACACTAATACTTTTACATAAATACTGCTGGTTGATTTTCTTAACCACAGTACTTTCTAGAGATATTTTCTACTATTAAAGTATATGAAAAAACATATGAATGTACTCACATTCATTTAGGAATTTCGGCATTTTAGACTTTCTATGTTATTTAATTTTTATGTATTAGCTAGAATATACAATGATTCCATCATTGTACTTCTTGGATTTTTAAACAGGTGTGTTATCTGAGTGTCTGAAAGGTTTGTAGGGTATACATACTGTTATGCCAGGAGTCTCTCAAAGACCACACCGCCAGACAAGTCGAATTTAAAGAGGAATCCTTTTATTGAAGAGCCAGGCGGCAACTGCTCCAGTATCCCAACATGGTGTTTCTGAGAGCAGCCCCGAGTTGTCTGTGACTTTGGTTTTTATAGGGCAAAACTTTTCGGGGGTGGGAGGGAAGCAGCAGTTATTACAAAAGTGAAAACAGTAGTTAAAGGGGTAGGAGGAATCACGAGGGTAGTCTGTTAGTCATTTTACACAATTCTATAATCATGAGAGCGATTAGTGATTTTTTCTTCCACACAAAATAGGTACAAACCACAATGTCCTAGGGGGGAAATGCAGGGAGGGGAACTTACAGGTAAGGGTTGTAAACAGCATGATCATAAAAAGCTATAATCAGGGGGCGGCGCCTGTGGCTCATCGAGTAGGGCGCTGGCCCCATATGCCGAAGGTGGCGGGCTTCAAACCCGTCCTCGGCCACTGCAAAACAGAAAAATAGCCAGGCGTTGTGGCGGGCGCCTGTAGTCCCAGCTACTCGGGAGGCTGAGGCAAGAGAATCGCCTAAGCCCAGGAGTTGGAGGTTGCTGTGAGCTGTGTGATGCCACGGCACTCTACCAAGGGTGATAAAGTGAGACTCTGCCTCTACCAAAAAAACCAATAATGATAATAATAATAAAAAAAGCTATAATCACTAGGGCCACAAGCAAATGCATTTACAGTTACATAATGGGAGGGCAAATAAGAGGAACTAGTTTTGAAGGTAAAAGGGAGTGAATAGTAAAATGGAGTCAAGCTTGTTCTTTTAACATTTCAATATCGGGTGGCGCCTGTGGCTCAAAGGAGTAGGGCGCCAGCCCCATATGCCAGGGGTGGTGGGTTCAAACCCAGCCCCAGACAAAAACTGAAAAAAAAAAAAAAAACATTTCAATATCATATAGGGATGGTATGAAGACCACCTTAACATAATCACAAGGGTTATTGTCACGACTGACCCAATACCAATAATTCTAATAGTTCTAACCAGGTACACTTAAAATAGCATGCAATGGGCCAGGAGGCAAGTGGAACCTGATTTTGTTTGTTTGTTTGTTTGTTTGTTTAAACAATAAAATGTAACCAAACAGAATGGAGTCAGGGAGGAGGCAAGTGGAACCTCCCCCAACCCTACTTTTTTTTTTAAAGCAATAAAATGTAACAAAACAACAGAATGGAGTCAGGCCTGCTTTGCCTCCCTACTGATTCTCAGGAAGAAGAGTTACAACAAAATGGAGTTAGGCTTGCTTTTCTTTCACCCTAACAATACTAGTTATATCTTAATACATCAAAAATTGCCCCAAAACTGAGTGGCTTAAAACTATAAGTTTCTGTTATCACATAATTTCTGATGGTCAGGAAGCAGGGAGCTGTTAACTGGGTGGTTCTAGTTCAGTGGCTTGCATGAGATGGTGGTCACACTGTCCACCACACTGCAGTCAGCTGAAGACTTTATTTATTTATTTATTTATTTATTTGATTTTTTGAGACAGAGTCTCACTGTGCTGCCCCCACTAGAGTGCTGTGGCATCACAGCTCACAGTAACCTCAAACTCTTGGACTTAGGCGATTCTCTTGCCTCAGCCTCCCAAGTAGCTGGGACTACAGGAGCTCGACACAATACCCAGCTATTTTTAGAGACAAGGTCTTCCTCTGGCTCAGGCTGGTCTCAAACCAGTGAGCTCAGGCAATCCACCCACCTAGGCTTCCCAAAGTGCTAGGATCACGGGCGTGACCCACCCCGCCGGCATTGACTTCAGATTTCTCCTGAAGACACATCATGAGAAAATAACGAAGATATTAGAGAATGACTACATTATCATCTTAGGAAATAGAATGCTAGGCTAGGTATGGTGGCTCACACCTGTAATCCTAGCACTTTGGGAGGCCAATGTAGGTGAATTGCTTGACCTCAGGAGCTGGAGACCAGCCTGAGCAAGAGCCATGCCCTGTCTCTACTAAAAATAGAAAAACTACCTCAGCATTGTGGCATATGCCTATAGTCCCAGTTACTTGGGAGGCTAAGATAAGAGGATTGCTCAAGCCCGAGAGTTTGAGGTTGGTGTGAGCTATGATGCATGGCACTATTGCCAAGGGTGACAAAGTGGAACTCTGTCTCCAAAAAAGAAAAGAAAAGAAATAGAATATTCGTGGTCAAAATACTATAAATGTAAGAAAATAAAAGGGTTGTGGTTCTGTTACCAGACCAAGGAGTCCATCTGCCTGTCACCCAAGCCAATCAAGAGAGAAGACGATGAGAGATCAACAGTTTCACTTTCATTTACAGAAAACCCAGCAATTCCTGAGAGCAGTGGGGATATCACCCCAAAGAACTGCTCTGCCCCCTCTTTTCCTTTGTTACTTTTTGTTTTCACAGCAAAAGTAAACATTAGCAATGTTATTACCTGTTGTAGCATACAGCGTCCTCCTCATAGGTTATAAGGTTACACAGTATATTCCTATCTTAAAATGGTTGTGTCTTCAAAGCATTTTTACTTTAAACTAAATTCATAGTTAGTCAGCACTTCACTGGGTGCACAGAGTGCCCGAGCCCTGGACCTTCCAAGTCCATGGAGTTCAAGTTCCCAACTTATCTACGATAGTAGGCCTTGGAAGTGAATAAACAATCCCTAGATGTCAGCACATAGGGTCATCCAACCTTGTTAGGGCCTGACCAGCAATGCCCTGAAGGAAATGGATATTCAGGTTATCAGTGGCTGGTAACAGTTCATTGAAGTATTTTATAAAACTACATTTCAAATATCCAGCAAATATCTACCCATTTAAAAAACAGATTTGTATGTATATCCTGATGTGTAATGATACACTGAGGCTGGGGGGTTCTAACCCAGCCCGGGACAGCTAAACATTGACAACCGCAACAAAAAAATAGCCCGGCGTTTTGGCGGGCACCTATAGTCCCAGCTTCTTGGGAGGCTGAGGCAAGAGAATTGCTTAAGCCGAGAATTTGAGGTTGCTGTGAGCTGTGATGCCACAGCATTCTACTGAGGGGAACATAGCCAGACTCTGTCACAAAAAACAAAAACGAAAACAAAATAACTTTCTCACAGTTTGATTATTGTCATTGTTCTATACATGCCAAAAAATATGACAACTAACACACGTTCAATCTATGTTTTTTATATCAAACTCATTTATTATATTTTTCAAATAGCTGAATTCTTAATAAATTTCAGTGCTGAGAATAATTTTGAGAATAATTGAGAAAAGTTTCTTAAAATTTTTGTTTCTATGGATGAAGGATTGTTCATTTTATCTTTTGATTCTATACATTTTACACTGAATGTTTCAAAGGAACAACATGCCTTCATAAATAATCTTTCCATGGCCTTCACCTCAAATGCCTCCTCCCCAGATCCTCTAAGGATACTGAACAGCTAGCTCCATTAGACTCCATAGACTAACCAATTAACCCAAGTTGGGAACACAGGAATCTACAGAATATCCCACTTTCCTCCCAACAGGCTAATTGGGAGCATCGCTTAATAGAAACTATTCTACCTTCTAAAATCTTTTTTCTTGACTTATATTCATGAGCTCTGACTTAAATTTTTATTAAAGCCTCTGGATCTGTTTCCTATGTACAATTTCCCCTAAACAGGTCATGCTGCCCACATCTACCTAAAAATATTTTTCATATGCAACTGCCTTACCCCAAACAATCATATATTTTAGCTGACTCACATTGCTGTTAAGGATAGAGATAAAAACACAAAACCTCATCACCAGAGTTCTGTCTTGTGCCATGTATTATTTTATCTGCAGCTCTAACCAGGACCTCTTGTTACAGAACCATTATTTTTTCATCTCGTGAGTCTTGACCAATCATCAGTCAGGCTTTCCCATTTGGTAAATTCTTCTCATTCTTCTCTGCCCAATTATTTGTTGGAAAGTTTTAACTTACTGAGTTTAAAGTTAAACTTAAGTAAGTTTCATTTGACCTTTTTCTTACTATAGGATATAAAGAGGAAGTCCATTTATGATGATTTTTTTTTTTTTTGAGACAGAGCCTCAAGCTGTTACCCTGGGTAGAGTGCTGTGGCATCACAGCTCACAGCAACCTCCAATTCCTGGGCTCAAGCGAGTCTCCTGCCTCTGCCTCCCAAGTAGCTGGGACTACAGGCGTCTGGCACCACGCCCAGCCATTTTTTGGTTGCAGCCATCATTGTTGTTTGGCGGGCCCGGGCTGGATTCGAATCCACCAGCTCAGGTGTACGTGGCTGGCGCCTTAGCCTGTTGAGCCACAGGCGCCGAGCCCAATTATGATGATTTTGAGAGGAATTTCCATTTCCCAAATACCGGTATTCATGATATTATTCCCACTGTAATTTTTATTGCTTATCAACTTTTATTTTTGTTTTCATTTTTTATTATTTTATTTTATTTTTTGAGACAGAGCCTCAAGCTGTCACCCTGGATAGAGTTCCGTGGCATCACAGCTCACAGCAACCTTCAATTCTTAGGCTCAAGCGAATCTCTTGCCTCCGCCTCCCAAGTAGCTGGGACTACAAGCACCCACCACAACGCCTGGCCATTTTTTTGGCTGCAGCTGTCATTGTTGTTTGGCAGGCCCGGGCTGGATTCGAACCCGCCAGCTCAGGTATACGTGGCTGGCGCCTTAGCCCGTTGAGCCATAGGCACTGAGCCAAGATGGGGGTCTTATTCTGCTGGTCTCAAACTCTTGAGTTCAAGCAATCCAACCACCTCGGCCTCCCAGAGTGCTAGGATCACAGTGAGCCACCTTGCCTGGCCTGCTTATTAACTTTTAAAAATACACTTGGGTATGTTTCTGAATTTTTATTTTATTTATTTATTTATTTATTTATTTATTTATTTATTTATTTGAGACAGAGCCTCAAGCTGTCACCCTGGATAGAGTGCTGTGGCATCACAGCTCACAGCAACCTCCAATTTCTGGGCTTAAGTGAGTCTCCTGCCTCCGCCTCCCAAGTAGCTGGGACAATAGGCGCCCACCACAACGTCTGGCCTGTTTTTGGTTGCAGCCGTCATTGATGTTTGGCGGGCCCGGGCTGGATTCGAACCTGCCAGCTCAGGTGTATGTGGCTGGCGCCTTAGGTGCTTGAGCCACAGGCGCTGAGCCGTGTTTCTGAATTTTTAACTTTACTTGTCTATCTATTCATGAATCAACATATCTCACAGGGCTATCTACCCTCATTTTGTTTATTTTGAGGAGTTTTGTGGTTTTTATTTGTTCACTTAAAATAATTGAAGACTGCCTGCTGACCGAATTCTGGTGCTTTTCTTTGTGGGGACCTCATAAACTTCTCACTTTCCTTTGTGCACATTGTTCTGTTTAAACTCCCAGTCTTTACTGAAGTTAATATTGGTAAAGTACATTTTTCTAGAACATGTCCATTTCATCTACATTTCCTAATTAATTTGTATTGAGTTGAGGAAATACAGAAAATATTTCCTAATCATTTATTCACATTGTAGTCTTTCTTTTTTTTTTCTGCTTAAAAAAAGAACAGAAACAACTTTATTTGACAAAAGACAAAAACAAGTTATTTATACTAGTTTTTCCTCAATTCAATGGGACAACTGTGCTTCTCCTCCAGTTATCTTTCAACCAAACCCAAGCAGTGGCTGCCCCACCCCAACACCCCATTTTACCCTAGGGGGGATGCCAACCAGAATTCAGCAGCATGGCTCCCTTACCCCCTCCACCGCTCAGTGCACTGCAGGGAGGGAAAATCCCCTCCCCACTAGCCCAGTACACTCCCAGAGTCCTCCTACAGGTATCCACAGCAGGCACACCAGACCTGGGCTCACACACAGACACGGTTGGGGTGGAAGAGGCTGGGCAAACAGCAGCTTCAACTAACCTTGAGGCTGCCATGTTCATTCTTCCCCAGCTGGGCCACAGGAGGTTTAGGATCCCTGAACCCCCTGGGGCGTACCAGAAGACACAGGAAGAGGCCAAAGGCAAAAGAACAGAGCCCAAGAAACTTGCTCACTCACAGAGAGCACAACTCCTTCTCCTTAAGGAATCAATTCCCATTCCCACAGCAACAGATGGGCCAAGCCACTCAGAAGTAGGGGAGCCTCCCTGAGGGCTTCAGGACACAAAGGACAAAATGTGTGTTGCTGACTTTTTCCCGTCCAGACCCCTCAAGTCAACACCCAAGAACCCCTCCTGTGTCTGACCCAGCAATTTCCGGAAACTAAAGGCTAGGGCTCCCGACCTATCTTTTGGCCCAGTGACAATGTTATTCAGAACAAAAATATTTTGGCTAATAATAACCTAGGATTAGTGTTTCTTAGGATATATAAAGATGGGACGTATTGCTGTTGACACTGTCAACAATGAAACAGCAAAAGAAAAAAAATGGGGGTGAGGGAGGAGCACAAGACCAACCGGGGCCCACCCAGTGACTCACACTGCAAGACAAACTGTGAAACTCAGGGTAGGCACCCTGCAACTCCAAGCAAAAGAAAAGTGAAACAAAGACACAACAAACAGGCTTTAACCCATCTCCAGCTCCTGGGGCAGCTGCCGGCACTGCTCACTGCTTCTTCCTGCTCAGTTCTGCCGCCCTGGGGAATTGGGAGGCTTCCTGACCAGTAGGTGGCTCACTTCCCCCAAATTGGAGATGCTGGGAGTTTGTGATACTCCAGCCCCACTAATCCTCAAGTTCCTTTAGGAAATTCAAAACTCAGGCTGCAGGGCAAAAGTGGTAGAGAATAAAGAAGGGAAGAACATTACAGAAAAAAATATCCACTGCTTCAGTCTAGCTTACTTCCCTACCCCACAAAAAATACAGTAAATAAAACGAGAAAACCAAACACCTGTCTGGTTTTGCCATCTTTCTCTGTCTGCTCTGCACCTGGAAGATTTAGTCAGACTCTGTTGAACTATCTTTTGTGACTGATGCGGAAAAGCCAATGCCTATAAGGTTTTGTTTTTTCTTTTTTTCTGCCCTTTTTTGGTAAACCAAACCAACAATACAACCACCATTTGGAATTTCACACACAACTGCAGAGATTTAGCTGGTCCCCAAAATAAAAACACTTCTTCCTTGCAAAACACTCCCAAATTGCAGACGTGGGTCATTCCTAGTTCATCAGATTCCATCATGTAATGCATTCTCATTTCCCACACCTGGGCTAACTACTGCCATTAATGCAAACCACAGCAAAAAGGGAAAAATAAACAGTTTAGCAAAAACCTAAACATTCAACTGGAGTCAGTTCTGTTATATCTGCCGGGCTCCTCTTTTCTTTTGTTCAGATTAGGAACTTGGAAGGTCCACACCTGGCTTGATAGAAAGAGGCACAACTCAGGGGCAGTTTGGACCCAGCGTAGATCTGAACTTGGCAAGGGTTCCTGAGCCCAGCCCTGGAAACTAGGCTGGAACAAAGGTGTCCCAGGAATCCTCTGGAGAAGCAGCAGCAGCAGCACCATGCCTGTTGCCAATCTCTTAGCATCACCACTAAGGGGAAGCCTGGAGAAATGGCAGAGTTAGCAGAGGAGAGGTCCCCCGTCACTGTACAGTGACGCCAATTGGCGTCTTCCTGTTGAAGACCTCTGGACGAGATGATCCTGATGTTTGGTAGTAATCCATAGAAAACCCTCTGTATGGAAGGGAACCAAAACGGAAACCCAGGATAGCTGGCTCAAGCCTCGAGCACCCCTGCTGGCAGATGCCTACTTGGGGTTTTCAGAGACTAAAGGGATGGGAGTGTGCAGCAGTGGGAGCGATGGGTCCTGCTGCTTCTGAAGCTCCGTCTCAGCAGCCCTCTTGTAGCGCCACCTCCACCTGGAGCTGGAAGCTGCTGAAGTCCTCTTTGTCCTGCTCTGGGGGTGTGGGCGGAGGCGTGTTGAAGAGTCCACCCGTGGGGCTTCCAGCCTCAGCCCTGGTCAGCAGGGTGAGGGTGCTCCCGGGGGTCACCAGAGGCTTGGGGGCTCCAGCTCTCCCTGTGGGAAGGGGGCTGTTGGCTTTTTCCCCTGGCCTGAGTGGAGTGGCATGGAGCACACGGACAGAGACAGAACATTGGAGGGGGTTGGTACAGACATAGCCAGCATTGAGGGGCTGCTGCCAGGGGGCAGGGTCACGTCTGAGGCTTTACCCCCACGGCGGGAAATGGTGAACTGATTCAGGTCTTGGCGCCCTTCTGAAGCATGTCTGGCAGAAGCCGCCGCCGGGTGTTGATAAACCAGTTACATACTCAGCTTCCAGGGAGTCCTGTCATACTACACACTACAGCTCCGGTCAGCGAAAGAGCATCTGCAAGGCTGACAGGTTGGTCTGTACAGAAAGGCTCAGCTTCTCCTGCTCTGAGGGGTATAGGCGTTATAGGGGTGCAAGTACAGCCAGTCCCGGAGGATCTTCACGGACTCCTTGGGCAGGTTCCCTCTGCGCTTCCTCTTGCCCGCCCGAGACAGGAGGCCTTCGTCTTGGCCTAGATCACTGTCTGACATGGTGTCTAGCTGCTAGGCTGGACTTTGGGCAAGCTTTTCCGAGCGGCTTTCGGATCCACGCGGCCTCAGGCTCCGTGCGGGGCGTCCTGGCAGGGGCGCAGTCTTTCTTTTGCACTTAACAAATTGGAAAATCCTTCTTGGGTAGTTCATTTGATTGTATTGTTCTGCCCATAAATGAAATGATAGTGGTACTTAGGGGTCTGAGGATTCACAAAGAACTAAATTGGGGGTAGTGGTTACGGTGCAAGCCACATACACTAAGGCTGGTGGGTTTGAACCTGGCCCTGGCCAGCCAAACAACAGTGACAACTGCAACAACAACAAAAAAATAGCTGGGCATTGTGGCAGTGCCTGTAGTCCCAGCTACTTGGGAGGCTGAGGCAAGAGAATTGCTTAAGCCCAAGAGTTGGAGGTTGCTGTGAGCTGTGACACTACAGCCACTCAACTGAGGGAGACATAGTGAGAATCTGTCTCTAAATAAATAAATAAAAAAAAATTGGGGGTAGAAGAAATGCTCATGGAAGCAGAGATTCAAAGAAATACATAACCCTAACTGAAAACAGTTAGACTTCAGTGTTTTCTGCTCCATGAGAGACCCACGAGAGACCCTGTCTGCCTCCAGGAATAACGGAACACAGTCTCTCCCAAATGCTCCAAGGTCTCTTTGGATATATTTACTGGTAGAGCTTCTAATACATTCTGGGAATTAAAAAGTTTTTCAGAGCAATACTCAGCTCCCCAAGCATGAACTGGCACTGTCACTGTACATGAGATGATAATTGCAGTTCTGTGGGGAGGTGAGGTCACAGAATCACAAACCCATATTTCAGGATCTGGCTCCCCTTCCCACACACAGTGCAACCATCATGACCATCGCATGGAGCTCACAGTCCTGGCAACAGCAAGAAATCTGGTATTTTCTACTTTATTTTAAGAGACAGGCTGTAAGGGAAGAAGGTATATCTGGATTCAGGATAGGTGTCTGGGAAAGAAAATCTTTTAGGGTAGGAACTTGTCCAGGGGTAGAAGTACACAGGAAGGAGGAATAAATAATTCCTGAGGCATGAGGTGAGCTTGTACAGAGGACCCAGAGGTCTGAGACCTTAACCCCACCCATGACTTCTGCTAATGTAATCTCATGATATTCTCCCTGAAGGAGTTCTTGAT
>CAUYRH010070520.1:0-40880 GCA_963574655.1 Perodicticus potto
TTTGAATTACTGCTTGAAATTCTAATTCCATCTTTTCCTCCATTCCACTAATCTTATTTGCAATCCAGATTCTGAATTCGATTTCAGACATCTCAGCCATTTGCCTATGCAGGAGATCTTGTGCTGTGTCTGTCTTGTCAATACTTGGAGGGGTTGTTCTACTTTGATTATTCATATTGCCAGAGTTTTTCCATTGATTCCACCCCATGGTTGTTTTTTACTGTTGTGTCTGGCCCTTCAAGTGGTGGGCTCCCGGTCATGAGGTTGTCTGGGAAGTTTTTGGCCAGGGGTGGACCTGCAGAGAGGCCTGGCAGTCGCCACTGGGGTCCCTGGAAAAAGGCTGGCCTGTGGAGGCTCCATGGGTGCCAGGCAGAGGTCTGTGCAGTTGCCAGGAGTGACCCTGGTTGGGGGCCTGGAGGTCATGGGCAGAGTCCCTGGCAGAAAGTAGACCTATAGAAGCCCAGCACTTGTGGCATGCATGGCCAGGCGTTGGCAAGGGGAGTTCCTGGATAGGAGCAGGCCTGCAGAGGCCTGGAAGTTGCCAGCGGAGACCCTGGCAGAAGGCTGGTCTGCAGAGGCCCTGTGGGTGCCAAGTGGAGGCCTGCGCAGTCACCAGTACCTTCCCTGACCTGGGGCGGAACTGCAGGGGCCCTGCGCGGGCCAGGTAGAGGCCCATGCAATTCCCAGGGGAGTTCCTTGCCAGGGGAAGACCTCTGGAGGCCTGGCAGTTGCTGGCAGAGTCTGTAGCTGAGGGCTGGCCTGCAGAAATCTGGCAAGCACAGGGCACAGGACCAGGTGGTCGCAGGCCAAGTTCCTTGCCTGGGGTGGGCCTGTAGATGCTTGGCGATTGCAGGCAGAGTTCCTGGCAGAAGGCAGGCCTGAGAAAGCTCTGCAAGCACTTGCTCGGAGCTGCCTGGTCGCCAGGGGATTTCCTTGCCAGGGGCGGAACTGCAGGAGCCTTGTGGATGTCAGGCAGAGATCCCCGTAGTCGCAGGGGGAGTTCCTGGCTGGGGACTGATCTGCAGAGGCCTGGTGGTCGCCATCAGAGTCTCTACAAGACCGCTGACCTGCAGAAACCCTGCAAGCTGGGGGTGCAGGAACAGGCACTCGCCTGCGTCTTCCCTGGCTGGAGGGGAGGGATTTCTCTCTGCAGCCCCGCCAGTAGTCTATTCCCAGTGGGGCACTTGTTCCAGCTGGCAGGGGTTGGGGTGTGCTGCTTAGGGACCTCCTCCCTCAGTCTCAGCGGGGTTAGGCTTCTAGTTTGTCAGGTAAGGGGGGAAGGGTGTACAGTAAGTTTAGAATGGTGGGGAAAACTTTAGTTCAGTTTTTCTGCCTAGGAACGGAGTTTTCAAAGTCACACCAGGGTGCTCAGGGGAAGCACACCTCACTTCCCACAGCAATCTTTCGTGGGATGAGATAATAGGTCCACAGTTCACTGCCTGTCTGAAGAAAACTCATTGGAGCAAAACAGGAGAATAAAAAGAAAGGAAACAGAAAAGCAAGAAACTCAGAGGTTTCTTGGGGGAGGGGACGGGCACTCTTCCTTTCAGATGAATTTTGTACCTGAGTGCTTTCTTGGGGTTGTAGCCAGTCTCAGCAGAGGTTATCCACAGAAACCACTTCTCTTTCTTGGCTGGGTTCCGAGTATTCAGCTTAATTGTGCAGTTTCTGGAGGTTATCTTCCCTTTTGGATGGGAGCCTTTTTCAGAAGCTGCTTCCAGTCAGCCATCTTGCTCCACCCCCACAATGTGAAATATTTTCATCAAACTGGTTAACATAGCCTTCATGGCATTTTCTTAGTTATTGTGTTAAGACATTTATATTCTGTGTTTAGTAAGTGTCACCTGTACCCTTCTCAGATGCACCGTAGGTGTGATCCTACCAATTACCTTCCCTCCATCTATCCTTCTGCCTCCCCACCCCTCCCTTGACCCTTTCCCCATACTTCTTGTACTATAATTGGATTATAGCCTTCATGTAAAAGCTATAGATTAGTTTCATAGTAGGGCTGAGTACATTGGATAGTTTTCCTTCCATTCTTGAAATACTTTGCTAAGAAGAATATGTTCTAGCTCCATCCATGTAAACATGAAAGAGGTAAAGTCTCCATCTTTCTTTAAGGCTACATAATATTCCATGGTGTACATATACCACAATTTCTTAATCCATTCGTGGGTTGACGGGCATTTGGGCTTATTCCATGACTTAGCAATTATGAATTGTGCTGCAGTAAACATTCTGATACAAATATCTTTGTTATAATGTGATTTTTGTTTTTCTGGGTATGTACCTGGTAGAAGAATTATAGGATCAAATGGCAGGTCTAATTTTAGATCTTTACGTATTCTCCAAACATCTTCCCAAAAGGAATGTATTAGTTTGCTTTCCCACCAGCAATGTAGAAGTGTTCCCTTTTCTCCACATCTACGCCATCTCTGGTTTTGGGATTTTGTGATGTGGGCTAACCTTACTGGGGTTAGATGATATCTCAAAATAATTTTGATTTGCATTTCTCTGACGATTAAGGATGGTGAGCATTTTTTCATGTGTTTATAAGCTGTGCACCTGTCTTCTTCAGAGAATTTTCTCTTCAGGTCCCTGGCCCACCCTGAGATGGGATCACTTGTTCTTTACTGGCTAATACATTTGTGTTCTCTGTGGATTCTGGTTATTAAACCTTTGTTGGAGGCATAACTGGCAAATATCTTCTCCCATTCTGATGGCTGTCTGCTTGCTTTACTTACTGTGTTCTTGGTTGTGCAGAAGCTTTTTAGTTTGATCAGGTCCCAGTAGTGTATTTTTGATGCTGCTTCAATTGCCCGGGGAGTCCTCCTCATAAAATATTCGCCCAGGCCAATTTCTTCAAGAGTTTTCCCTGCACTTTCTTCTAGTATTTTATAGTTTGATGTCTTACATTTAAATCTTTAATCCAGTGAGTGTCTATCTTAGTTAATGGTAAAAGGTATGGGTCTAGTTTCAGTCTTCTACAGATTGCCTGCCAGTTCACCAAGCACCAGTTATTAAATAGGGAATCTTTTCCCCACTGAATGTTTTTATTTGACTTGTCAAAGATCAAATATTGGTAGGTAGCTGGATTCATCTCTTGGTTCTCTATTCTGATCCATACATCTACATCTCTGTTTTTGTGCCAGTACCATGCTGTTCTGATCACTATTGATGTGTAGTATAGTCTGAGGTCTGGTAGTGTAATTCCTTCTGCTTTGTTTTTATTTCTGAGTAACGTCTTGGCTATTCAAGGTTTTCTCTGATTATATATAAAACTATGTATTATTTTTTCAAAATCTTTAAAGTATGACAATGGAGCTTTAAAAGGGACTGCATTAAAGTTGTATATTGCTTTGTGTAGTATGGACATTTAAACAATGTTGGTTCTTCCCAGCCATGAACATGGTATGTTTTTCCATTTGTTAACTTTTTCAGCTATTTCTTTTTTTAAAGTTTCATAATTCTCTTTATAGAGATCTTTCACATCTTTGTTAGGTAAACTCCCAAATATTTCATCTTCTTTGGCACCACTGTGAACAGAATAGAGTCCTTGACTGTTTTTTCAGCTCGGCTATTGTTGGTATATATGAAGGCTACAGATTTATGAGTGTTGATTTTGTAACCTGAGACACTGCTGTATTCCTTTATCACTTCTAAGAGTTTTGTAGTAGAATCCCTGGTGTTTTCCAGGTATGCAATCATATCATCTGCAAAGAGTGAAAGTTTGATCTCTTCTGACCCTATATGGATACACTTGATCGCCTTTTCTTCCCTAATTGGAATGGCTAAAACTTCATTTACAATGTTAAAGAGCAGTGGAGACAATGGGCAACTTTGCCTGGTTCCTGATCTGAGTGGAAATGATTTCAATTTAACTCCATTCAATACAATATTGGCTGTGGGTTTGATATAGATAGCCTCTATCAGTTTAAGAAATGTCCCTTCTATACCAATTTTCTTAAGTGTTCTGATCATGAAGGGGTGCTGGATTTATCAAAAGCTTTTTCTGCATCAATTAAGGGAATCATGTGGTCTTTGTTTTTTAATTTGTTTATGTGCCAGATTATATTTATAGATTTACGTATATTGAAACAGCCTTGAGACCCTAGGATAAAACCCACTTGGTCATTTTTTTGATGTTTTGCTGGTTTCTGTCTGTTAGGATCTTGTTGAATATTTTTGCATCAATATTCATTAGTGATAATTTTCTTTTCTTGTTGGGTCTTTTCCTGGTTTAGGGATCAAGGTGATGTTTGCTTCATAGAATGTGTTGGGTAGTATTCCTTCTTTTTCTATATTTGGAAAAGTTTGAGTAATATACGTACTAGTTCCTTTTTAAAGGTTTGGTAGAATTCTGATGTGAAGCCATCTGGTCCTGGGCTTTTCTTTTTAGGGAGATTTTGTATAGTTGATGCTATTTCAGAATGTGATATGGGCCCATTCAACATTTCCACTTGATTCTGGCTAAGTCTTGGAAGGCGGTATGCTTCCAAGTATTGGTCAATTTCCTTCAGATTTTCATATTTCTGAGAATAAAGTTTCTTGTAATATTCATTAAGGATTTTTAAAATTTCTGTGGAGTCTCTTGTTATTTCATCTTTACCATTTCTGATTGATGAAATTAGAGATTTTACTCTTTATTTCCTGGTTAGGTTAGCTAAAGGATTATCTATTTTATTGACTTTTTCAAAAAGCCAACTTTTTGATTTATTGATCTGTTGTTTAATTTTTTGTTTTCAATTTCATTTAATTCTGCTCTGATTTTGGTTATTTCTTTTGTCCTGCTGGGTTTGGGAGTGGAATGTTCTTCCTTTTCCAGTTGTTCAAGATGTCCCATTAAGTTGTTAACTTCTTCTCTTTCTGTTTTCTTGAGGAAGGCTTGCAGTGCTATGAATTTCCCTCTTAAGATTGCCTTTGGGAGTTCTGATAATTCGTGTCTTCATTGTTGTTTTGTTCCAAAAATTTGGTAATTTATTTCTTAATCTCGTCTATGACCCATCTATCCTTTAGCATAAGGTCATTTAGCTTCCATGTTTTTGTATGAGTATGCAGATTCCTGTTGTTACTATGTTCAACTTTTATTCCGTGATGGTCCGAGAAGATGCAAGGAATAATTTCTTTTCTTTTAAATTTGCTAAGGTTAGATTTGTGACCTAAGATGTGATCTATTTTGGAGTATGTTCCGTGGGCTGATGAGAAGAATGTGTATTCAGTTTTGTTAGGATTAAACATTCTGTTGATGTTTGTTAAATCCAAATGTTGAATGGTTAATTTTAAATCTAAAATTTCTTTGCTTAGCTTCCTATTGGAGGATCTATCCAACACTGCTAAAGGAGTGTTAAAATCTCCAACTACTATGGAGCTGGAGGAAATCAAGTTGCTCATGTCTGTTAGACTTTTTCTTATAAATTGAGGTGCATTCTGGCTGGGTGCATAAATGTTAATAATTGAAATCTCATCATATTGAGGACTGCCCTTAAAAAATATGAAGTGTCCATCCTTATCCTTCTTTCCTTTTGTTGGTTCAAAGTCTATCTTGTCTGCAAATAAGATTGCAACACCTGCTTTTTTCTGCTTTCCATTTGCCTGGAATATAGATAACCATCCCTTCATCCTGGGTCTACATTTATATTTTAAGGTAAGATGAGATTCTTATATGTAGCAGATGTCTGGCCTGAGTTTTTGTATCCAGTTAGCCAACCTGTGCCTGTTTAGAAGACAATTTACGCCATTCACATTAATTAAGAATATTGATAAGCCTGGTGGAATTTTCGGTAATGAGTTGTTCAAAAGTCCAGTGGACATATTTAATCCTTTTACCAATGTGGAAATTGGAATTTGATCAAAAGTTTCTGAGTGTTTACTTTTGTGGTGGAGGATTGCGCTGGTCATTATGGAGGATAGGTTTGAGGATCTCTTGGAGAGCTGGTTTAGTTATGGCAAATTTCTTCAACATGTGAATGTTATTCAAGTATTTGAGTTCTCCATCATAAATGAAATTCAGTTTAGCTGGATACAGGATCCTGGGTTGAAAGTTATTTTGTTTTAGGAGATTAAAAGTCGATGACTACCTTCTTCTAGCTTGAGAGGTTTCAGCTGAGAGATCTGCAGTAAATCTAATATTTTTCCCCTTGTAGGTTATGGTTTTCTTGTTTCTGGCTGCTTTCAGAATTTTCTCCTTCATATTAACTTTAGTGAAGTTAATTATGATGTGCCTGGGGAATGTCTTATTTGGATTGAGTCATGCTGGGGTTCTGAAACTGTCTGCTATCTGAATTTCAGAATCTCTTGGCTTATCTGGAAAGTTCTCTTTCATGATCTCGTGAAGAAGGGCCTCTGTGCCTTGTGAAGCCACTTCATCGCCTTCAGGGATCCCTGTCAAGTGAATATTACTTCTCTTTGAAATCTCCTAGAGCTCTCTGAGAGAATGATCCATTTTTGCTCTCTGTTTCTCTTCCTGTTTGAGAGTTCGGGAACATCAAAAGCTTTGTCTTCAATGTCAGAAATCCTTTCTTCTGCTTGCTCCATTCTGTTACTGAGGGATTCTACTGTATTTCTCAGATCTGTGAGGGCCGCAAATTCTTGTCTCACTGTGTCAAAATATTTGGTGATTTTGTCTTTGAGTTCCTTAAATTCTTGAGACAACTTTTGAAATGCTCCTTGAATTTCTAATTCCAATTTTTCCTCTATTCTATTTATCTTATTTGCAATCCAAATTCTGAATTCAGTTTCTGACATCTCAGCCATCTGTTTATCAATGGGATCTTCAGTTGTGTCCACCAAATTGTTCCTTGAGGGGGTTTATCTACTCTGGTTATTCATATTTCCAGAGCTTTTCTGATGATCTGCCCCATGATTATTTTACATGGTTTGGCTAGATGAGCAGATATGGAGAAGTAGGGTTGGAGGCTCCAGGAGTAGTGATTGGCCAGTCCTTTGCCCGAGATCTGGGACTCGTGTCTGTACCTTTCCTCCTAGAGCTTTGCCAAGGACCTGTGCAGTGCTACAGCCTGAGAAACTGGGGACCTTCTTGGTGTGGTGGGGCTAAGTGGTTCTGTCTTATTTTTAGCTGGCCTCTGTCTTACCCTAATGAATCAGTTACTCTGTGTTGAAGCCTGAACTGTGGAGAAATACCAGCAATTAAGTCACCTTGCCCCACAGGCAACAATTGGAAAAGAAAAACCCAACTTTTCCACAACCACACACCCAGGGTAACACTTTGGATAGTCTTCAAGTGATTGGCCTAGTTCAAGAGGTCCAAATCAATTGTCCCATTCCACACTGGTCTTAGGTGGAAGAGTTCAAAAGATCTCCGGCAACTAGGTAGTGAGGGTCTGCTGGCAGCTCAAGTATGACTTGCTCCAGTGCTCCATGAGGTCAGAAGGACCCACCCAGCAAATAAATTAGTCTGGGAAGGTCGATGTCTCCTTCCCCACCTTGCACCTCTGTCACAACCAGTCACTGGTAACCCCTCAGGGCTGTGACCCAGTTCCCTCCAATAAGCAGATTCTCTTGAGGTTTTGCACCTGCCTGAGTCACAGGGAGATCTATCTCTCCTCAGCCAGGCCTCCACTCTCTTCCACTATCTGGCAGGGGAAGGTGAGGCCTGACAATCTGGGGTACTTAATGAGGGCTGGGGTGTTTCACTCAGTTCCAGCCCTGCCCCTGATTGATGTTGCTGACAGAACAGAACAACTTCTCAGAATTTGCTTCTGTCCCAGGAATACAGATGCTGTTTGAGTAACTCTGCCCTGTCTGTGCCACTGCCCATTCTCAGCTGTGGTTCCTGAGACTCAGTGAAGCATTCCTCTGGGTCAGCCTCACCCTGGGAGTCTGCTATCTCTGCGTGTGTGTATTCTAGTCCCTGTGCTCTGCCCAGGCCAGTGCTGCTGTTTGAGTAACTCTGCCCTGTCTGTGCCACTGCCCATTCTCAGCTGTGGTTCCTGAGACTCAGTGAAGCATTCCTCTGGGTCAGCCTCACCCTGGGAGTCTGCTGTCTCTGCGTGTGTGTATTCTAGTCCCTGTGCTCTGCCCAAGCCGGTGCTGCCTCAGGCATACCCTTTATTCACGGGGCCTGAATTTCCATCCCATATCTGTTCCATCAGTGGCTGCTACCAGAGAAGATGCCTGGCTTCCTCTGGTTGCCCAGAGAAACTGGGATACAAAATATCCCTAGGAGTATTGAGCTCTATTGTTCCTGCCGTGGCTGCTGTTCTGTGCCTCAAGGGCACGGCTGCTCCTGTGTGGTTCTCTCCCAGCTGAGGTTGTCTCTCAGCTGACTGTCCTCTCCTCTCTCCTGTGCCAGAGAATCAGCACAAAACAGCAATAACCCATGCCCTATTCACCCCCCTTGAGAAAATGCCCAAGAGTCTGGACTCCACATGGGACAGGCTTCCAGACCTCGGGGTGAGAGTGGAGGGGAGTTCTGGGTGTTCAAAATTGCAGGTAGAGAATATATGCAGTTTTATACAGTTTTATGCCTGGCAGGAGAGTGCCATGGCACCCTAGTAGGGGAAGGAGGTCTGGTTTTTAGAGGGTCTCTCCCATGGGATAAAATGGGAGGATATTTGAATTCTGCTCACTTGTTTATATAGAGGATATTGCAAGCTGTTCTTGTGGCAGAGGGGACTCCTGTCTGCTTGGTGATGGTTTTTGTACCTTTTGTTTGTATACTTGGGGTCATAGCTCATGTGTTCTTCAACCTCTCTTGGCTCAGATCCGCACCATTGGCTTTCTTCCTAAACTTCTGTTCTTTAACTCTGTTTCTGAATGGGAGCCTCTGTGGAAAATTGGCTTCAGTCAGCCATCTTGTCTCCACCTGACCTATGTCTACTCTCTTAATGCAATTTATTGCTTTCAGCTTTTTGGGACAAATAAAATTGTATATATTCAATGTGTTACAAAATGATGTTTTGATAAATGTTTACATTGTGAATGACTATCACAATCAAACTAATTAGCATGTTTATCACCTCATATAGCTACCCCCTTTTTTTGTATGGTTGAGAACACTTAAGATCTATTTTTAGCAAATTTCAAGTGAAGTAAGTCAGACACAGAAAGACAAATACTACATACTTCACTTATATGTGGAATCTAAAAATGTCAATCTCATTGAAATAGGGCATAATGGTGCTTAACAGGAGTCAAGGGTGGGAGAAATGGATAATTATTTGTCAAAGGGGACAAACACTCAGTTATAAGATGAATAAATTTTGGAATCCTAAATGTACTATGGCAACTATATTATATAATAATGTATTATTTTCTTGAAAAAATGTGATTTACTTTTAAGCCATTAAAATAGCAATTCACCTTGCATTTTTGAACACCTGGAATTCTATCCAAGCAGCCTTTATTGCAACTTTAAGGTCATTTATAACCACAGGTGTGAACAGTCCCTAATGGGAGCCTTGCTGATGTTTATTAGTTAAGTTTTAATGAAAATAAACAAGATGGTATGTGATAAGAGCTAGTCCTTTTATACTATAGTTTATACCACACAGAACACTGGCATAGTAGGGAATTAGTGTATGGAACCTGTCTGAATAAACTATCACTTTGATAGGGTTGTCCAACTAGTGATGAGTTTAATTTCATCACTACTCTCAATGGGATCAGTGAAAAATTTTTATATTTACTTTTTCAATATGGACCATTTGTGAGAATTAAAAATACATAAAGAAATAAATATATATGAATATAGTTTAATATAATTTTTTATAGGCAGAATGCTTCTTAAGATAGTTAACATTTTTTTTTCTCAGTATTTTTCCAAGAGGTCAGTGGCTAACAGTTGACCAAATCAGCTTCCTCTTCCTTCTGGGCACATAGCTAGACTATATTTCCCAGTCTTCTTTGCAATTAGGTGTGGCCATGTGACTCAATTCTAGCCAATGGAATGTAAGTAAAAGTGATGTGTTCTATTCCTATGAATTTGGTATTATTGTAAAAATATAATCAGAATGTAATTATTCATCTATCAAAAGAAATGTTGGAACAGAACACTGAGAAACATAATCAGTGTAGAAGTCTAACAGATCTTAAAAAAGTAAGGTGTATTAAGGGTTCTAGGATTCAGATACTATAACAAATTGCAAAGAAGATACCAAACATACATTCGCTGCTGTATTTGATTATATCTCTAATTTAATTAGACAAGGAGGCAAAAACTATTATGTGAGCTGACCATTCAAAGAAGGACGATACACTCTGTACTATCATGGTTCAGGCTGTTGTAACAAAAGCATCATGAACTAGGGGGCTTAAACAACAGAAATTTGTTACTCATGGTTCCAGAGGCCGGGAAGTCCAAGATAAAAGGAACCAGCTGATTTGATTCCTGGTGGGCCCTCTTCCTGTGTTGAGATGGATACTTTCTTGCTGTATCCTCACATAGTAGAGAAGGAAATCATCACCCTCATGCCTCTTCCTATGTGGGCACTAATTCCATTCATGAGGACTCCACTTCCTGGTCTAATCATCTTCCAAAGGCCTCATCTTCAAATACTATGAATGAGTTTGAGGGTGGGTGGGGACAGAAATATTTAGCCCATAGCACATACTTTGTATTGTTTATTTATTTTGAGCACCAACACAAAATCATAATTGTTTTCCATGTCAGTTAGTAGTACTAGCTGAATTCATTGTCAGATTTTTCTCACAGCACAATCCCTGTGCTTTAGCTATGACAGTATAGCCACTGCATGCCCATGAAATGCAGATTCTTTAGCTTACCCTTTAAAGGTATCCCTGTTTTCTCGTGGTAACAAAATAGCTTACATTAACTTTGAGATTTTATGCCTCAAATAGAGACAGCTACTCTCTAATAAGTCCTGGTTCTTCTCAGGGGGAGTTACAAAAATGTACACTCATGTTATAAATTCTAATCTACTTCTATCTTTAGTAAATACAGGTTTCTTTGACTTTGCTTAAATGTGAAGGTTTATTAATCTAGTAGTTCTTCCTTCCCTCTCCTCAATTCTTTCTTAGAGATTTCTTCTGGTGCTAAGAAACAACTAGAGCAACAGTTAAGAGAATATTCCCTTATTCTCTCCCTTAAGTTATACTGACTAAATAGATTTTTCAACACCACCATTTGGAGCTCCCTGCTTTGTGTTGTTATAGGAAAGCGTGAATTCAAATTGAAATATTGCCTTCAAACTTGAAAAACCTTCATTTTATTTTCATACTTATAACTTTAGCTCAAGCATCCTGGAATTGACTGTAATGAACTGTATGATTCTCTTTGCCAGTATTACTCTATAGGGACAACTGTGTACCGAGAGAAAGGAAATACTTAACTCTTTCCAAGGAACCATCAAAGAGAACAGTAATAGAATCCCTGGCTTCTTTTTTTTATTGGTTCAGGTTCCTTGAGGGTACAAAGAATTAGTTTACACTGTTTGCATTTTTTAGGTAAAATCTCACTTATAATTGTATCCTGCCCTCAAGAAGTGTGCCATGCACCCTAACCCCCCATCCCTGAAAAAAAAAAGTCATTTTGTCATAAGAACATTTGCACTAGACTATGAATCCCTGGATTCTTACAAAAACAAGAATGAATGGTAGAACAATGACAAGTATATTCTTTTAGGTTTTTATTTAAAAATTCTATTTTAATTCTTTTTTTTCTTGTCCATACAATTATGTTTCTTTTATCACTAAAAGCTTTACTAATCAACTTCAAATACTTAACAACTTTATGTACAACTACATCCATAATTCATTACTTCTGTGGTTTTCTGATTTGACTTAAAAACATCAGGAATACAATGAAATTAATAGCAAGTATCATCAGAAACTTTAAAAATCTTGAATTGCATGCAACATTCATGTGCAGAAATTTTAGGAGGTTCATAAAGTTTTATCTCATTAGTTGGGTTCCATGATATCTGACCCCCCAAAATAAACCCTAGAAATATACAAACAAAAATCCCCTTCATATTATATGTCAATCACCTATGCTATAGTGGCAAAGCAGCCTTAGGATCATGTTTAAGATGCCATTGTTGTGAATTCTGTTCATTTATTTTCTAGCAGCAAGTAGGACTCATTCTATGATCCTCATGAACTTGCAAGGCACTAGAATCATTAGGCTCTATCTTATCTTTCTTTACTTTATCTCGACATTTTATGTAGAACATATGTGTATTCAGGGAAAATTAGTCTCTTCATTTTTTTCCCTCAGCTATGTGTATGATTTCCTCTCTTTATATGTTCACATGGTTACATGGTTCTTCCATCCAGAAAGCTCCTCTTCTTATTTTCTTGATATTTCATTCCCATTTGAAGAGCTGACCCAAATAAACCATTCCTCTTAAAGATGATCCTGGTCATCCCAACTGGGACTGATCTGCAACTATAGTTCATGCCATGTATTACCATTTCTTATACATTCCATTTATTACCTGTCCAACTAGATTTTAATGTCTGTGACATCTGTTGATCACAATATCTAGTTTGGTACATTATGCAATACTTGGAATTCAAAGTATTGAGTGGGAATAAACCAAATTTTTACTTCCTGGGAATAGTGGCAAAATGTTGTACAAGAGGCTGCAAAGAATGAGTGGCCTGACACCTAGTCCTAGCTGAAATCTACATTACTTTGGAAAAGTCAATCTCTCTGACATTAGTGTTCTCAGCTGTACAAGAACAGAATGTACTAGGTAAACTTTTAATGCTCTTCTTGCTCTAAAATTGCTTTTCTTGGTAATAACGTCGTCTTCCTCTTGACAAATGAAAGTGCACATTGATTGCTCATGCATAACCACTTTAAATTTGAAAAAATATTTTGCGTGCAACCTTTTACATTTGGCAAGAAGTTATTGTTAGCAGCTAAGAACACCAATGTTAGGAAGATATATTTTTAAATATTTGGATTCCATACAAAAGGATTTAGTTATCAGAGGTAGCCTAAGAATTTCATTTTATTGTCATTTGTTCCAAAGACTCTAAAAATGATGGTTTAGAAATAAATCAATCAAACATTTAAATGTATATGAAATGCCTGTGGCTTAGATATATTACCTTGAGATATGATTGGAGAAGGAAGTATTCATCTAGACCATTAATTTAAACAAGTGTAAAATATATTTTTAAGGTTTCCGCCAAGTCAGCTGAGTCCTTAAAAAGAAAGATTAAATTTAACTCCTGACAGAATCTTATTCACTTTTATTCCTTTCCCAATTAGAATATATTTTAATTCATGAGTTCAAAAAGTCAATCAAGAAAATATAAAATTATGTTTATTTTAATAACATTTTAAAGATTTTTCCATATTTGAATTGCTAACTTTAACCAAACTTTAATTCCAAATCAAGGAAGTCATCCTAATTGTAATTAAATGGAATCTTAGCTCTTAACGAGTATAAGGCTAAAGGTATATTACCTACTCTGGCTCGATTCACAGAAATTAACATTTTAGTGCATCTTGCTCTGAAATGAAAATATCTTTGAAGAAAACAATTATTCATGAAATAAAACATCTGGTAGAGTTGACTCAGAGATTCCTTATGGAAACAGACACCTTTATAATCAATGAGTCTGGCAAGCAGTTTGATGAAATTTAAATTAGAAATTTTTAATATTCTAGAGGAACTTAGTTTTTCAGTGTTCTCTCTAGGCTCCACCATGTAGAGATGGAAACCAGCAGTATGGGTTTTCCCCTTGTATGGCACAAGATATTCTCAGGACACTATACACACACACACACACACATACATATACACACACATATATGTATACACACAGATAGTGCCAAAAATGTATATACATTTTACGAAAGTAAAAAACTCTGTTAAAATTGCAATACTCAATTTTTGCACCTAACAGAAGATGAATACAAGTCATATTGATGACCTCATCTAATTGCAGATTCAAACACAAGTTGAGTATTACAAATTGACTATGTATTTTCTTTCTTTTGGAATTCTCTGTATCTATACATGGTATATATGTATAGCTTATGGATTCTATAAAATATTAAACTCAAAAAGTTTTATTTCATATGCTTGTTAGCCATTCATCTATCATCTTTAGAGAAGGTTCTATTCATTTCTCTTGCCCAGTGATATAAGGTATTGCTTTTGTTAGGTAAAGGCCCTCTTATAATTGTGTACCATCCCCAAGAGATGTGTCATACCCCATGTCCCATCTTCCACTGTCTCCTTCCCTCTCCCTGCACCCCTCTTTCCCCACCCCCTAACATGTACTAGGTCATCAATTGTCCTCATATCAATAGGATAGGATTCTTGCTTCTCCATTCTTGTGATGCTTTACAAAGAAGAATGTGTTCTACTTCCATCAGGGTTAATACAAAAGATGTAAAGTCTCCATCTCTTTTAATGGCTGAATGATATTCAATGGTATACATACAGCACAGCTTGTTAATCCATTCCTGGGTGGGTATTTAGGCCGTTTCCATATTTTGGTGATTGTAAATTGAGCTATGATAAACAGTCTATTACAAATGTCCTTATGATAAAAGGATGTTTTTCCTTCTGGGTAGATGCCCAGTAATGGGATTGCAGGATCAAATGGAGGGTCTATTTTGAGTTCTATTTTGGCTCTTTCTATGTTGATTAATTTGAGTTCTCTGTAGATCTTAGTTATTAAGGATTTGTCTAATTCATAATATGCAAATATCCTTCACATTGTGTAGGTTGTCTATTTGCTTTTGTTATTGTCTCCTTAATTGTACGGGAGCTATTGAGTGTAATTAAGTCCGATTTGTTTATTTTTGTTGTTGTTGAGATTGCCACAAAAGGCTTCTTCATGAAGTCTTTCCCCAGGCCAATACCTTCAAGTGTTTTCCCCACACTTTCTTTGAGGATTTTAATTTTTCATGCCCTAGGTTTAGATCTCAGATTCATGTTAAATCAATTTTTGTGAGTGGAGAAAGGTATGGGTCCACTTTTAGTCTTTTACATGTGGATGCTTATCATTGCTAATCATCAGAGAAATGCAAATCAAAACGACTCTGAGATATCACCTAACACCAGTGAGAATGTCCCACATCACAAAATCTCAAAATTGCAGATGCTGGTGTGGATGTGGAGAGAACGGAACACTTTTACACTTTTTTTGCTGGTGGGAATGGAAAGGAAGGAAGAATGGAGAATCCTCAAATAATTCAAAATAGACCCTCCACTTGATCCTGCAATCCCATTACTGGGCATCTACCCAGAAATATCCTTTTATCAAAAACATCCTTTTATCATAAGGACATTTGTACTAGACTGTCTATTGTAGCTCAATTTACAATCACTAAAATATGGAAATATGGAAATGGCCTAAATACTCACCAACCCAGGAATGGATTAACAAGCTGTGCTACATGTATACCATGAAATACCATTCAGCCATTAAAAGAGATAGAGACTTTACATCTTTTGTATTAACCTGGATGGAAGTGGAACACATTCTTCTTTGTAAAGCATCACAAGAATGGAGAAGCAAGAATCCTATGTACTCAATTCTGATATGAACAATTGATGACCTAGTACATGTTAGGGGGTGGGGGAAGAGGGGGACAGGGAGAGGGAAGGAAGTCGGGGGGGGAGTCATGGGGTATGACGCATCTCTTGGAGATGGTACACAATTATAAGAGGGACTTTACCTAATAAATGCAGTAAGTGTAAACTGGTTCTTTGTACCCTTAATGAATCCCCAACAATAAAAAAATAAAAAAGTTTTATTTTCCAATGTGCTAAGTTTCTTTCTCTAGTTTACATGACAGGGCCCCTCTCCAAACCAGCCTGCTCCCTTCAAAAGAAAGCTTACTACTCTTGTGTTAGCTCTACTCCATCTTGCCCCAAGTAACAGTCAATATTTTACAGCTCCTTAGAATTGAGGGAGCCTCTTTAACTTGTTAGGCCTGGAAACATTATCAGTGATGTCAAAAATCCAATCTGCTCCCTTCCACTGGGTAGATTTCCATCGCTATTGAAAGTAACTTCAAGTTTTCTTTCAATTGAGGTTTTGTCAATCTGAAGGGCACAGGCGTTTTTGGCTGGATGACTTGTTGTGGGGATAGTCTGTGCATTGTATGATGTGTAAGCAGCATCCTTGGCCTCAAAGGCACTAGTACACAACCCCTCTTCCTTCTGTGTGGCAAACGAAAGGCCTCCAGACATTGTTAATGCCCTCTGAGATAATATTGAGCCCAGTGGAGAACCACCATTTAAAAATATAATATTGGTGCTGACTCTGAAGTCAGTCCCATGCGACTGGACACCTGCTTCTACATTTAGTAACCATGTGGCCTTGAGTAAGTTAATTAACCTCTCTGAGACTCAGTGTCTTCATCTGTAAAATGTTGATAATAATGACTTATCTAATGTCATTGTGATGATTAAATAAGATGATGCAGAGAAACCACTTAAAGGAATGCTTGCAATATAGTCAACTCTTAACCAGCATTGGAAATTATTTTTATTATAATCCCCATAGCTTTTTAATAAAACTTTAATTTTCACGGTATTGCAGGATTTAGAAGTTTTCCTCTCCATCTCTCACAGAGTTATAATAATTGATACTAATTAGCATGTATTTCTTTTCCTTTTAATCCCAGTTAAAATAATTACATAGACAATTAATGTCTTTACCCAGATTTTGAGAGAAATAAAGAAGGATTGTGTCATAGACTCCCTATGATGCAATGTTGACCACCAACTATCCTGGGGATGGAATGTAGAATATATTCAAAGCAAAGTATTTTGTGATTTTTTTTTAATCACAGTCTTACTCAAGAGTTCTGTTGTGCCAAACTTTTACTTTAATAGTAATTGATACAAATGCTAATAGCTCAATGCCTCTAGATTCCAGAACACAGCAGTAGCTGAGGCTGCATTTAAAATCTCAGCAGGCCGAGCTCTTATGCTTTCCCTAAATCCTTAGGGCTACAGAAGAAGAGGGTATGATTAAGACCAATGCTCAATAACATCACAGGCACCCTTGTGTTTGGAAATGGCAGCCGAATCCTTTTTAAATTTGAGCTTAAAACAGTCACTGGACATCTTGACAAAATAAACACAGATTGAGTCTTTTTAAACATGATCCTATGGTGATGATAGAATAAGGAAATAGATACTTAAATCATCTCCCTTGGTAGCATTTTAAGTTGCATTAAAATGCAGAGACTTAACATCCGTCCTTACTTCCTGACATTCTGATTTAGTAAGATCTTAGGTATAGCTCTGGAATTCGATTTTTATGAAGATTTCCAGGTGAGTTTTGGACTTTCATGCAGATTTGAAAAATACTGCCTAGAGAAATAGAGAGACACAAAGTTTAAGTACATTTCTACAAATAAAATAAAATTTCCTGGATGACACTGATTGTAAAAGGAGCAATGAACTCAGTCATTCTACCTGTGGTTATCGAGAACCTACTATGTGGCAGAAACTGAACTAGCCACTGAGAATCCAGTGGTGAATCAGTTCTAGCATCTGCCTTTGTGGAGGTGACCAAGAAGGTGTTACCATCCCCTCAGTTTGATTAAACTTTAGACAGATTACTTCCTGACTAAAGGC
This sequence comes from Perodicticus potto, assembly GCA_963574655.1. Lineage (NCBI taxonomy): Eukaryota > Metazoa > Chordata > Mammalia > Primates > Lorisidae > Perodicticus > Perodicticus potto. Next base: position 17,544 of record CAUYRH010070520.1, read on the forward strand.
TCCCTCATATCCCCCTTTTTTGGGAACTTACTTTCAGAAAATTCATAAAGTCCTTTTCTGCCCTTTTGAGATGTAAGTCTTTTAAAACCCAGGCATGTCTTTCTCTAGTACCTAGGAGCCATTCTTTGAAAAGGCAGGCCCCTATCTCCCGTTTTCTGTGGAATCTAACTTGGATAAATCCCAATTAGAGATCAGAGACCTGATTCTTTAGACTGACTACTTCTTTCCCAAAGTCCTTCAGTATTTTCTGTGAGCTCACTTCAACATTTTAAATCCCTCCTTCATTTCTTTCAGCTGAGTTCAATTAAATCTCTGTCTCCTATAACAGTTTCAACCCTTCTTGCATTCATCTTAAATAAATCTTTCTTGCCTGTTTAACTCTGTTTGGTGAAATTTTTTTTAACTTTTTCTATGTTACTGATTTTGAATTTTATTGTTCATAAAAATCATATGGGTTTGCTAATCTCCAGAAGTTTGGTCCAGTAGGCTTGAGTATGAACAAGTTATGTGCACCCTGGGAGATATGTGCAAGATGAAGAGAGAGAGAGGACCCTGAGAAACATCGGTGCTGTGGTCCTACCTTACATCACATCAAAGAATGCACCATCTGGGACAAGTTACAAGGAGCAGGAGGTCACAGGCCACATCGTAAGCAGTTTGAGAATCAAAAATAAGTAAGTACGGTAATTAATTCAGAAACATTGAACAAGGACACTTGCACTAGACTGTTTATCGCAGCTCAATTCACAATTGCCAAAATGTGGAAACAACCTAAATGCCCACCAACCCAGGAATGGATTAATAAGCTGTGGTATATGTATACCATGGGATACTATTCAGCCACTGAAAGAGATGGAGACTTCACATCTTTTGTATTAACCCGGAGTGAGTTGGAACACATTCTTCTTAGTAAAGCATCATAAGAATGGAGAAGCAAGAATCCAATGTACTCAATTGTAATCTGAAGGCAGTAGATGAGCTAATACAAGGGGTGGGGTCAGGGAATGAGGGAGTGGGGAGGGGAGCGGGAGGGGGATGCAAGTGTCACAGTGTATGGCACACGTCTTGGGGTGGGACACAATCACAAGAGGGACTTTCCTTAACAAACATAATCAGTGCAACCTAATTCTTTGTACCCTCAATGAATCCCAAACAATAAAAAAGAAAGTATATGATGATTATAAGTAAATGAGTAAATAAGTTGGGGAAAAGGAGGGCTCTTGGTGGCAGCAGAAGGCTGAGTGTTAATTGGTCAGTGTACAGAGCATACTGGAATTTGAAAATCATCATTTTTCAAACATTATTGTAGAGATTAACAGATTGATTACTACTTGCAAGAGAGAAAAAAATTACACAGTGGAGTAAATAAATTATTGCTTTGTCAAGTGATCAGAATTTACACCAAGAGTGAAAGGCAGATGGACATATGTGGCTCTACATGTGATACTGTAGGAAGGCTGTAAGATGACTTGTATTAATATAATACTCATTTTGTGTTAAACTACTAACCATGGATACGAAGAATGCTGATCTGAATCTAATCATGAGGGAGCATTTGAAAGACTACGTAAGGATCCCTCTGTTAAGAAGGGGAGAGAAGAAGAATATATTCTCCAAAAGTGTCATAATAAATAAAGAAAAGCCGAGGAATTATTCCAGATTAAAATAGACTCGAGAAGCCTGGAATTAAATGAAACGTGTAATCCCAAACTAGATCCTGTACTGAGAGGGGGGGAAAAAAAGGTACACAGGCCTTAGTTCAGTTGATAAAGTTGTAATACTGTTGGCACATCATTTAATATTAAACACTGCGGGCCAGGCGTGGTGGCTCATGCCTGTAATCCCAGAACTCTGGGATGCCAAGGCAAGGTGGATTGCCTGAGCCCAGGAGTTCAAGACCAGCTTGAAGAAGAATGAGACCCCATTTCTACTAAAAACAGAAAAACTAGCCAGGTGCAGGGGTGCATGAGTGTAATGCCAGCTGTTGGGAAGGCTGAGGCAAGAGGATTACTCAAGCCTAAGATTTAGAGGATACTATGAGCAATGATAACACCCTGGCACTTTAGGAATGGTGAAAGAGTGAGACTGTATTTCAAAAAAGGAAAAATATAGTCAGTTTTGTAAGAGAATATCCTAATTCTTAGGAAATACCCACTGAAGAATTGATAGGTAAAAGGCCATGTTGTATGCATGTAACTTATACTAAGGTGTTTAGGAAAAATGTAGATAACAAATAATAAAGGTGAAGCAGATGGGAAAAATATTAACAATGGAAAAATCTGAGTTAAACAGATAGTGATGTTCTTTGTACTATATTTGCAACTTTCTGTATGTTCAAAATTATTTCCAAGGAAAATTTAAAAATATGCCATCTATTCTGAATGCATGTTTATATAATGAGAAAAATGGTAATTCCAGAAAGCATGCCATTGTATTGCCTTTATACAGCTGTAATTAGATACTATACCCATAGCCTTTATAGAAGATTGATTAAAGATATAATTTTTGAATATTTTTAATTCTGTTATCCCCCTCAAAACAACTTATTTATAAATTTCTTTAAGATTGCAGAACAAAAGATGAGCGTGATTAAGGAAAAGCTTCATCACAGGGAGACCTAATACATTGGTTAGACTTACTTCAACTTGGACTGCTTTGTCCTTTCGTTTTCTTCTTTGCAATGACTGTTTAAATTAAAGTGACTTTGTTACATTAAAACACCTTTCTTTGGCTGGAGGCGGAACACATTCTTAGTAAAGCATCACAAGAATGGAGAAGCAAGAATCCAAAGTACTAAATTCTAATAGGAAGGCAGTAGATGAGCTAATACATGGTGGAGGGTCAGGGAATGAGGGAGCGGGGAGAGGGCAGGGGGATAGGGATGGGGAATGGAGGGGGAGGGGGGTCACAATGTGTGACACACTGGTTGGGGCAGGACACAATTTACAAGAGGGACTTTACCTGCAACAAGTATAACCTAATTCTTTGTACCCTCAATGAATCCCAAACAATAAAAAACAGAAACAAAAACCAAAACAGCTTTCTTCATCTTGGTTGACTGATACAGAGACAGTACTTTTCCTCAAAGTCCCACCTTCTTCTTTATTACTTTGTTTAAGGTCTATAGTATTGGGCTTCAACTTTTTGGATGATAATTTAGGCATTAGATGATAAATTGTTTCAAAATGTTTCAGAAAGTTGCAATATAAGTAAATATCTGAATAGAAATGCTTTACTGAAACAAACAGAAAATGCACTAGGCTTAATCTACCAAAGTCAGAGGCAACTTTCTGAGAAATGGACCTCAAACAGCAATGCTCTCCCTGTGGCCAGTGTTACCCATCCCTTTATCCTGCTGACTTTCTGTATTTGTTTGCATGTATCTGCTGTCTTCTCCTTTTGAAATATAAATTCTATGAGAAGAAGAATTTTTCATGTCTTTTGTGTACTTCTAGAATAATGCTTAGGAAAGAAATGAATGAGAGAGAGAGAAAAAGAGAAAGAGAATAACATATTCCCATGAATCATTTTCTGATTCTGTGTTTAAGAACCAAGGTAAAGTTTTCATTATATCACAATTGATACCTTTGTAACAAGATATAAATTTTTGAAATGCAAACAAACAGACATTTACATACACCTCTGGACACATATACACCTGTGTATACCATATGCCAGGGTTCTCAACCTTCCTAATGCTGCGACCCTTTAATATAGTTCCGCATGTGGTGGTGACCCCCAACCATATCAGATATTTATATTATGATTCATAACAGTAGCAAAATTACAGTTACGAAGTAGCAATGAAAATAATTTTATGGTTGGAGGTCACCACAACATGAGGAACTGTATTAAAGGGTGGCAGCATTAGGAAGATTGAGAACCACTGCCATACACAAACATACAGATACATAGTCACACATATACACACATGTCCACATACACGCATGTGAATGTATGTGTATGTGAATACAATATGTATATGTATATTTTGGTCTTTGCTGACTCCTAAGAGAGATATTGCCTTGCTCATCTTCCCAGGAGCAGGGGGATAGAGATTGAAGGGCTATGTGTGCTATTTTATTTACTTATTTATATTTATGATTTAATTGACCAGCTCCTTAGACTTTCAGGAATGCGATAACATATGGTCCTAATAATTGGTTTTAAGTGTGTATTTTTCTGGTTTCTTTCTTTCTTTTTTTGTGGCAAGGGAAAGGGGATAGTGGAGGGGATGCTGGAAAGGATGAGATGAGGAAGACAGAGGAGGGGCAGGAAGGCCAGAGGCCTGGCAGTCACGCGTGGATGGAGCGGAGGCTGGTTTCTGGGTGGGGCTGGCTGAAAGCACTCACAGGAGGCAGGGAGTGGAAGCAGTCTAAGGTCTTATGGGTGAAGAGTCCTCACCAGTGGGGACCCAGAGGCATGTCTGCCACGGCATCCCAGGGGTGGGTGGACAGGGACATAGTGCAGGGGAAAGAGAGAAGGACGAGAAGTCCCCAAAGTCAAATAGTTTACATTGTGAAGAGAGTTTTCAGCATGCACAGGCCTTTGAATTTTATCTTGTAAGTACTTACTGAAGAGTTTTAAGCAAAGGAGTGACACAATCAGATTGTGTATTTATGAAGTTGTCTGGAAACAGCATAGAGAACAGTTTGGAGAAAGGGAACACGAGAGATACTGATGAAAACCTGAAGTCAGACAGTGGCAGCCCTTTCTTATATACATGATTGAATTTTCTGAATTAAACAAAAAAACTATAGGAAAACTAACCAACTATGTTTTTTCCCTAAGTGAAAAAAGCCAAATATCTATTTGAAAAAAATGAATAATTGTGCATGTTCCTCTATTGGCCCTGCTTAAAATCTCTTTTTGTTTCTATACGTAGATCTATAAAGTGGCTTTTATTTTCAATTCATTAAAGTGTAGGATGCTAATCTCTTTTAATAAGCTATAGATAAATGTGTTTTTAAATCCTTTTCCATTTCAGTTGATGGTATGATGACATGATGAAATGCCAGGCTGTCCTGGTGAATTTCTTCTGGAGAGTTAATCCATTTTGTTATTTGCCCAGAAGTAGTAAATCCAGAGCTATAATATTGCATTGTTCTTTTGATAGTGACAGCCACATTTATTATAAGCAGCCTACAATTATTCCTGCATTCTGGACATCTGGAGTTTGTAGTAAGGAAACATGGAATGTGAGAGCACAGATACATGTGTTGAAAATTTGACTACATTTATGGTAGAATTTACTAGTAAGATCTTTGTGCAAGCAAAAAGAGCTGACACACACTGGCCAGTATATTGGGAAGTGACAAAGTTTAAACCACTAAGAAATGCAGGTGTGAATGTAAAGGGATGAGAGAAGTTCTCCAAAAGGAGTAATAATGGAATCCTAAAGATGATTTCAGATATCTAACTAGGCCACGCATGAGAATGATTGCATGATGCCTACTTTTGTTTGTATTTAAAGCTTTTACTGTGTTCTTTCAGAAGAGTGAAATTAAAAAGCCAGTTCAACTAAGCTGTCAGTCTTAATGGAGCAAATAGGAAGCAACTGGAAAGCTAAACAACATTCAAATAATCCTTTCAGGACTTTTCTTCATCAGTCATGAACATTAAGTTTTGTTTATTTTTTCCCCAACATTTTCTATATAAGGTTAACATACACATTTTATTTACTATATCTATTTCTTACATATTTCTTAGGTTATTAACTTGTTTGTTTATATATGCCTACTGTATCTTATGAGATTTTTTTTCCTTCCTTGCAAGCTGCTAAATTATTCATTAACTGTGCTTAGCATACCTGTCCAATCTGTTTTTCTTGTCCTATATGTCAGAATTGAAAATTCTCAAATAGTATAGCAAATATGCATTGCTGTAGTTGTTCAATATGATGCTTCTGATCATGTTGCCATAATGATTGAATCATATCATCATATTTATTATCTTATGGTTAAATTGGCAAATTTAACCATAAGATAATAAATCGAAAAGAAGGAATTATACGATGCAAAAAATACCCTTTGACAAGATTTAGATGTCATTAACTTCTGTGTAATTTCTTTTACCCTACAGGCAGGTAGAAGGAAAGGAGAAAGAAAAAGAAAGGTAAATCCTTTCCTTGGAAGTGATACACAAGACATTCATTTGTAAGGCATCAGCTAGACCTTAGTCAAGGTGACCACACATAATTGAAGGGTGCTGGAAAATGTTTTTCCCCATTAGCAATGAGGATAGACAAAAATTAGACTTTGGGGAAAAAAGAGATAACATATATTAGAAGAGGAATAGCAAAAGCAAAATTTCCACTACAGCATGAAAGTGATTGATCTATAAAGAGGACAATAGTCCTGGAACCTCTGAGAAGCCTATTGTTACCTTTCTAATCTAAAACTTAATGTAAATCCAAATCCATATTATTACAATTCCTCTTATAAAGCACATAATTATGATCAATTTAGTTTATGATTAAACATTTTCTCTAAGACTTTAGATTCAAAAAAACCAGTAATTATCTTGTACAACATAGAAACTGCAGCTTATTTCCATAATAATATTGAGATCACATTATTAAACCAAATATAAACCATTGGGAAAAATTAATTAACTAATTAACTCCCTTAATAGATACATGCTTCTCTTCTGTAGGTCTAAAGAACTACCTTTTCTATTTGCTTGGGTTATTTTTCTCCTGGATTGTGCATTTGCAGAAAAGTAAAGTACTCACTGTTATTAAACATGGGTGGAATAACATGTTGAAAGATTGTTACTTACTGGATGGGGGGTAAGGGTAGGGGCAGGGTCCTCTAAGACCTGTGGAACTGGCACAATCTACTGAAGAAATATGAAGTAAGGAACAATGATAAAGAAAGAGACATGAGACACAGAATAGAATTTTCAAAGGTGGGAGCTCAGGGGACCACCACCTGTTTGTGGGCTCCGGGGACTGGCCCCGAGTCTTTGCCCCACACAACTTTTACTGAAATCTATCTGCCCAGGTGGTAAGCTGAGGGAGGGAACAAAGACACCAGCAGTTTCTCTGAGTGAGCATATCAGCTCCTATTGCTATTATTATTAACTTTAAGGATTTGAGCAGTTTTGGAGCATCTGAAACTTGAACCTTGTGTAGGGGAAGCCTCCTGTCTGAAGTCACACACACAGATTCTTAGGAAGGTGTTAAGCTCTGCTAGTTCACTTTGGTGTAAAACACCACTGGTGTTAATCTCCTCTGAAGAATTGGTGGGAGACAGGCTTTTTCCTCTCTTCACCACCACAGAGGATTTTCCTCTGCGATAAGGGACGTTAAGCTTTCCTGCTCATATCTCAGGGCTTGAGCTGTTCCCTTGGTCTCTGCCCCAGCCAAATGCAAATCTCCACAATGAGAATCTGTTTTGTCTGTTTAATGGGGAGGAAATGACCTAGAAGGTGTATCTATTCTAGGTCTTGTCATAATCTCTTTTATGACCATTTTCTTTCTCAGAGTGTTCACAGACTCAGCAGGGTATTGGTGTAAGCTGTATCCCCAATAGGCCAGAGTTTCAGGAAAGGCCAGAAACTTGTTCAGATAAGAAATTTAGCAATGGCTAGCTTAAAGGTAAACTAGCAGACTTTTCTTTGTTCCTACTCCTTCAGCTTACTTTTTAATTTTCCCTTTTTCTGGGGGTGCCCTCTCTTGCCAAAATGGAGTCTTTGGTCCCCATTATTCCTGCAAAAGATAAAGCTTTGTATAATACAGTTCTTTTCTAATAATTGATTCTAGTCAATTTGAGGCAACTGGTCTCTGGGTTTGATCTTCTTTGGTAAAAAATGGCCTCTATGGGCCTTTTAACTGGTTTATGCATTAAATTTTTATTTATTCAATTTTCCCTACAAATAAGAGTGTTAGCATTTTCCAACCTTTCAATTGATGATATCTGCCCCATCTACTATGGGAGTAAAGACCTAAGGTGACTATGCAGGAAGGCCATAGTGTTGCTTTGATTGTATCCTATAGGAAGGGAACAAACATTCATTGAAACAATTACTCATTGCTAGACACCATATATTAACATTTCATCTGATATAATAGCAGAATTTCTTTGGTTTCTTAAATAATCACACACAGTCCTTATTAAACATATACTTGGAGATTTTATAATTATTTATCTTAGAAGTCTTTTTTTTCCATTATATTTTCAAATGAAAGATTCTTCAAATTTAAGATAGTTATTATTGACTTATATATTTTTTGTAATTAGCTAGCACATGAACTTTCTTATTTTATATAACTTTTCCCTTGATTCTCTTGGGTTTTCCAACTATACAGTGCTATGATCTACAAATACTCAAGCCTTATACACACATTTTATTCTCTTATTTATTTTAAAAAGTTTTATTGTTAAGCTCCATAGGGAAAGATAATCCCTGAATTCTAACTTCTTACTTCAACTGTGATGCTTTATCCCTATTTTCTGAATTAAGGTCCACACTGTGTACAAAGTGGATGTTATCCACATTTCACAGGAGAAAATTGCCTAAGGTCACAGAAGTAAATAAAAGAAATTAATATGAATCTAATTCTGTTCTCAAATTTAACGTATTTTTACCCTTTTTCCTTCTTCTAGCAATCCCTGCATTTGCCTGAGTACATGGGTAGCCTGGGAACTAGGCTGAGCCAATCATAGGAATGAACCCATCTCACTGGCCATAATGATTGGTTCATGGTATGTGGCTGGGAAGGAACATGCCAAAGCCTGAGTCAATCAAATTCTACCTCGTGGGGGAAGTTTAGTTATGTTATTTAATGGCAGTGCCCAGAAAGAAGCTTGATGGCATTCTGCTGCTAATGTTCCTAGACCCGCCCTTGTTCTTGTCCACTTAAAGATGTCACCACTCAGCAGTGCCTGTGGCTCAGTGAGTAGGGTGCCGTCCCCATATATGAAGGGTAGTGGGTTCAAACCCGGCCCTGGCCGAGCTGCAACAAAAAAATAGCCGAGCGTTGTGGCAGGCACCTGTAGTTCCAGTTACTCGGGAGGCTGAGACAAGAGAATGGCCTAAGCCCAGGAGCTGGAGGTTGCTGTGAGCCATGAAGCCACGGCACTCTACCAAGGGCGACAAAGTGAGGCTCTGCTTCTAAAAAAAAAAAAGAAAAGAAAAAAAGACGTCACCATTCAGTGCATTTTTCTTGACTATGAGCCACTCAGCTACCTTCCCTTAATTTTCTTTCACTGCTTTCTCTGGAGTTTCCTATCAGCAAGAGCTTATATTGGCTGGTTTTAACCGGTGACTTTTTTTATATGGTGCCAGTTCCAAATGATCAATTGTTAAACATATTGAATCTGACCCCTGTTGCCCCTGACATATGTTAACTGATTCAGATGTTTGAGCCTCTAAAAAACAGAGTTTGATTTGAAAGCACCCAAATCTGACAAACTGTAACTTATGACACAATTATTTTCTGGAAATACTAATCTGAAGTGAGGGTTTTATAAGCTGAAAAATTCTTGAGGTTTTTTATTTTGGAGAGGGTGATGATTTTGCATTAGAAGGACAAACAAGTGAGCCAGTTCAAGGTATTGGCAGAAAGTTGTTGAAATGATGCACCAGAAAGCAAGTACAGTCATAAAGGACTCATTGATACGAAAAGCAATGTGGAGTCAGGGGACAGTATATCGCTCCAAGGCCACAGTGGAAATAAGGAACATGGACAGATGAGAAGATAAGAAATTATGGTTTGAGAATAAGGGACTGAAATGCTATTACTTAACATAAACAGAAACTGTCTTATTAATTTTTTTTGCTGCTATAACAATACCAGAGACTGGGTAATTTATAAAGAAAAGAAATTTACCCCTTTCATATTTATATGGATGGAGCTGGAACATTTTCTTCTTAGCAAAGTATCTCAAGAATGGAAGAAAAAGTATCCAATGTACTCAGCCCTACTATGAAGCTAATTTATAGCTTTCATATGAAGGCTGTAACCTAATTATACCATAAGAATATGGGGAAAGGTGAAAAGAAGGGGAGGGGAGGGCGGAGGATGGGTGGAGGGAGAATAATTAGTGGGTCCACACCTACGGAGCATCTTAGAAGGGTACGAGTGAAACTTACTAACTGTGGAATATAAATGTCTTAACACAATAACTAAGAAAATGCCATGAAAGCTATGTTAACCAGTTTGATGAAAATATTTCAGATTGTATATGAAACCAGCACATTGTACCCCATGATTGCATTAATGTACACAGCTATGATTTAATACAAAAAATTAAATTAAAAAAAAAGAAATTTATTTCTCACAGGTCTGGAGGCTAAAAAGTCCAAAATCATGACTCTGGCATCTGTCAAGGGTCACTGAATGGAGGAAGAGCAGAAAGCAGAAGTAAACACATAAGATGGAGCAATCAGGACAAAAATCATTTATATAAAATCAAGAATCCATTTCCACAGTAATGGCATTAATCCCCTCATGAGGGCAGATCTCTCATGACCTAATCACCTCTTAAATCCCCACTTCTTCGTAGTCATAATGACAATTACGTTTCTAACAAATGCATTTTGAGGGCCATGTTCAGAACAGAGCAGCATCCCTAGTTGATAAGTTCTGGGACATGAGCAAGGAGTGAATCAATGCCATGGAGTGAAGTTGTAGCTCACAATGTTTAGTAGGTTGAAAAGCTTTCTATGTGGCTGCCCAACTTCTTCTGTCATGTCAAGAGGAGAAAATTTAAATGAAACAAATATACACATATGTGAATTAACAAATATTCATCTTTGCTGTTGTACTCTGTCTCAATATATTTTTACAGATTAAATTCCAAGTCACTTAAGAATATTTCCCTCACCTATAGCTTTCCTGATGATGAGCCTAAATGCCTGGGTTCTACCTCACTTCATATCATTAAGGTTACATTAAAACTTGTGTTATGGGAAAAAATATAATATGAATTTTAACAGTCAGGTATTTTATAGAAAAATATGCATTTTCAAGACTGTAATTTAGTGTTTCTCAATTTATCATATGCTATGATAGTTGTTTTCTCCAAATTAGAATGAGTGGAACATCCTGAGGAATTATTTTCTTTGGAGAATATTTTACCACTTTCTGTTTTCACTTGAAACCATTTTCCATCGTTCTATGGAATAATAGTGCAAATATCTATAATTCATGGAAGTGGCCGGTTTTCTTTGAGATATAGTTAAAAATCAACATGTAAAAGTACTAAAAAGGAGAAGTTTTTCTAACTTAAATAATGACACCAGTATTTATTTCAGAAAATATTGTCCAGAAAAGAGGAGGTAATTGCAGTTGTAGATGAAGGAATAGGAGTATCCATACTAAATGCAAATGTGATAATTTAGAGGAAATTAGTAAATGGCCAAAGTGAACTAAGCATGGTGTTACAATGTTCAAGTTTGAGCAAGAACAACCCCAAAATATTTGAATCCTTATTCTAATGCTTTCTTTAAAGAGGGCAGGTTGACATAAAGCCTATAACTTCCTTTATGTATTAAAAGACTATTAAGAGAGTGCATGCTTTCATGCTCCTATTTTTAGGTTAAAAACATTACTAGGGAGAAATTCCTAAATATTTATTTAGGAATAAATAAATAAGCATTTTTCCAGTGTCTCCTAGGGAATCCTTTGCATATTTGAATGCAAAGTTTTCTGGTGCTATTGATGAGAATGAAAGGAGTAACATGCATTTTAGTGCTTACCACAGGAATAGCTTTTTAAAAATCTGAATAACTCGTGACACTGATTCAATAAAGTAAGCATAAACATTAAGTTTATTTTCTGGGCTGTGAAAAAGACAGCAGGTGACTTCACTTATCTTGGTCCCTGAGGGGCTGAGTGAAGAAGATGAAAAAGATTTGAGACAGGTTTTTAGGGGACAAGCACATACAGCTCTAGGTCTCTGAACAATGCCAGTTCTTCTTGGAATGGCCTTCATTATGCCTCTGCTCAGTGAGCTCTTACCATAAATGCCTTTTTCACTGTGAAGCATTTAGTTCATTCACATCCCCAGGCAAAGGTCATCTCTTTGTACCTATTTCTTCATAGATATGCATATATAATCCATTGTACTGTAATTATTTATTAATATCTCTCAGGCCATCTGGATAGTAAGGTTTCTCGAGAGTCCTTTGTGTCTGGTTCAGCAGCAGAAATGTTAGATGCATAAAAATAGACTTATTATTAGAATAGTTACTTAATTCAATAATCAAAGCATCATACTTTCCTCAGGTGGTTAAAAAAAGGATGTCGATAAAAGTATATATAAAAAATTACATAATTTTCATTTTACTGTTTCTTAGTCCACCTGCTAGAGATAGGGGTAGGGGTAGGGGTAGGATAAGGTAGGGGTAGGAGTGGTCAGCTGACTGAGCCTGTTAAGATTCAGGCACTTTCTGAAATCACAGGAAGAGAGATAGGCATAATATCAATCATATTTTATAAAAAACAATAATCAGGGAAACATATCTTACATGTTTCTGGATCAACCTATCTGTGTGTACTAGGACTTCTAATACAAATTCTCATAATCAACATTTTATAAAATGTTTTGTGGGTGGAATAGTCTTAAGAAATACCCAAGAAAAGAGAAGGAAATAAATAGTCTGGGGACAAAAGGACAGGCCATGGGCTTTAGCTTCAGATAAACTTGGATTCCATACTAGTGTAGATAGTTCTCAAATACATGGATTTGAGTACATGAATTAAGCATCTCTGATTTAATCTTAGCATCTGTAAGATAGGAAAAAATATTTATTTCATTCTTCTGTTTTGATAATTAAATGGTAATTAATTGAAATTAGTCATAGGAAGCATACAAAGAACACAGTATATATAAATAAAGGTTAGTCTCCTTGTTTCATCTAAAATCTAGAGATATTTACTCTATAGTTCAATTATTCTCAAACTTTTCTGTGCATAAAACTTTGCTTGAATTTTTATTAGCATATATATTCTATATATATTCTTGAGCACCATAAATTTTCAATATGTTTTTCTATAGGGCCTAGAAATGTGACCTTCAGCAAGTCTTCTAGGTGATTTTCATGAGGTGCATGCATTATAGACCATACTTAAGAACCACTTAAGTAGACTGGTAGATGTGAAGGGTATGGTGTAATATATTTATAATTTTATGTAATTTAGGTTTTGGTGATGATAAAATTGTCTACAGGAAAAGGAAAAGTATAGGATTAGTGGAATTCAAACAACAGACAAATTTCCAAGATTCTTAAGTGCATTGTCATTTTTACTGGTCCCAGCTCTCATGCAATTTATACACAGGAACACCAGCTTACCAAGAAATGATTGCAAACACATTGACATTTGTGGTTATACTGACAAAGATTCCTTACCCAAACTTTAAGTCATGTTCCACTGGATCCTCTTTTTAACTGGGTCTTGACCTCAATCTCCATCTTTATGGGCCTGGACATCCCATTGGTAACAAGAATCCTGCTAAATCAGGTAGAAAGAATGTCCTACCTTTGATATCTGATCAAATTCCTCATCCTCCACCCTGGATATCTGATCACCCTGGCTTGCCTTCAGTTTGGTCATTTTAGCAAGATTTTCTGCTCACAGCCGCCCCCGACCCCTGTGAGGTCTCCTTTTAGTAACTTTCCATCATCAATTCCCCAACCTACTCCTTGGCCGTAAGTCCCCACTTTTCCATTTTGTATTCAGAATCGAACCCAGTTCTATACTGAGATCTCTTTTTAACTAATCTGTTTTTACTGATTTAACTACTGTTTGGCTCAGGTTCTCTATAACAACATATAAATGCTAAATCTATTTTTTGCACCCACAGATTGCTGCTCACCACAGCACCTACTGTGTTTAACACATGTGCACATTTTTATGAGTAAGAAATCTAGAGAAAGTGCTTTCTCCAGCATTCTGTGTGTGGGCATTTTAAACACATCACAACATTTTACTCTATATTCTGAAACTGGCTCCCCCACTTTGTCAGTGCTTCTACAACCTTGCTTTCTTTAAAAGGCAAGAATAAAGTTTTCCTAGAAGTCTTTGTGGGAAACTCACCTGAGTGCTATCATAATTTCTAAAATAATATCTGACAGTTCTTTTCTTGAATGTTGCTATGGACTGATTGTGTTCTCCTAAAATTATTGAATTCCTACCCCTCAATGTGGTGGCGTTTGGAAACTGAGCATTTAGAATGCAATGAAGTTATGAGGATGGAGTTCTCATGGTGGGATTAGTGTCCTTCTGAAAATTGGTGGAGACGTGTTATCTGTTCTGGTCTCTGTGTGTGCACCAAGGAAAGACTGTATGAAGACGTGACCATGAAATGTACCTTCAACAAGAACCTGACCATGCTTGTAGCCAGAACTTGAGAAATAAATGTTATCAACTGTGATAACTTGTAGCAGCTCAGACTGACTAAGACAAACTTAACACATTCATTCATCATAGTAAGACTCTGAATGACAAGTGATAGAATATCAAGCCCAGTGCTATAAAGGTAAGTTTATTGGCTCAAAAACATAAAACATACTAGCTAAGTTGACCTGTAGGCAGAGTTGAATCTAGGAGTTCAAAAACAAAGGTCAGACTTCAGTTCCTCTTTGCATTTGACTCTAATTTGTGCTGTGTTATTTTCCCATTCTGGATCTGGATGATGACTTCCAGGCTCAGTCATGTCATGGTAACTCCTGGCAATCTTATTGGAGAAAAGACAATACGTCCTTTGGGCAACCCTCACACAAGCTCATGGATTTACTTGGATTGGACTGTTTTGAGTTACTCATCATCATAAGGGAATTTGAAGCTTTAATTATTCAAGGCCTGGGATACATGACTCACTCCTTGTCTGAAGCTAGCAGACTAAGAATGGGGAGAAAAGCTTTGCTAAAGAAATTTCAAGATACTGAAGGCATTCAAATATGTTATTCTGACATATTGACTAATTTAATTGAAGACACTTAAAAAACAAGTACAAGGAGATGATGATTGCTTTGACCTTTGTACAGTTTCATAAGAACCGAAGATGAAATTCACATGGGAAAGACACTCCCTATTCTAGAAAGAAATATAATATCCTTATTTTCAAGAATGAGAAGTTGAAACCTGGAGAATTCTGTACAGATCTTGGTAAAATAACTCGTATCTTTTAAGCCTTCCCACATAATTTAGTAACATTGCCACAGTTTACTATTCTTTTTCTAATTCATTATATAAACAACTACCTTTAATTGCTTCTTTGAGTCTTCACTTGTTTATGAGGGCTCCCATGGCATGTAAAATTTGTACAATATTACTCTTTTCTTCTGTTCATCTATATTATATTAATTTAATTATCAGATATGACTGGGATGCTGAGAGAAAGTGGATTTTTTTCCTGCCCCTGCAGCACCATCATGAGAGAAGGGAAGAGAAGTTAGATGATCAAAACCAACTTATCTCTCTAAATTCTTTTGAATCTCTGAGCTTTTCCATTCCATATTTTTTGTGTCTCAAAATTCCTCCCCTACCTCCCTGTCTGACAGCCTCTTATACATCCTTTTAGAATCAAGCAAAATATTACTTTAAATGTCAGGGCCTATGAAATGTCACCTTATTAGGGGCCCTTTCCTAACCTTCCTGTGCTGTGCACATTCTTATTCCTTTGCTCCATTTTTTATTCTGTATAGCACTTATCACCTCTTGACATATTACTTTGTCTTCCTTCTAGAATGTCACTTCACAAGTTCAGGGATTTTTGTCTCTATTGCTCGTTGTTCACCTGTGCCCAGAACAGTATCCAGGGCCTAACAGATGCCCAGTAAATATCTTTTGCATGAATTATTCTTCTCCTCCTTAGTCCACAGAGTTGGTAGCACTTGCTTCTGTGTTCTGCCAACATTTTGCTTACATATCTATTATATAACAAGCATTAGCACATTGCACTCTATCCACATTGATATATGTGCCGCTGGCTGGACTCATCCAACATTGGCTTGATCGTACCATTCCCTCCCTCTACTCTCGGGGCTCTAAATCTTCATGAATTATTCTCCAACTATGCATTAAGGCATCTGCTTTATTTTCAAGATCAATTTTCTTAATTGGCATCATTAGTCTGACCATCAGCCTCTGGGAATGTTGACATTTCTCAGTTAGTTACTCTTTGTTGATTTTTTAAAGTTTATTTGGCATTTAGAGATGATACAGTGGAATGTTGAAGTTGTTCAGAAGATTAGATTATAAGAGAGAAGGAAATTTTCCTAGCAATAGTATATGAGCTCAGTACTTAAGTGTATTTTGGATTGTATCTACTAAACTTATTTTAAAAATCAACCATCATGACAGAGCAATAATTGGCTTAATTTTCTGAGACTGTTGCTTTTCTTTCTTTCTTTCTTTCTTTTTCTTTTATTAAATCATAGCTGTATACTCTAATGCAATCATGGGGTACAATGTGCTGGCTTCATATACAATCTGAAATATTTTCATCAAACGGGTTAACATAACCTTCATGGCACTTTCTTAGTTATTGTGTTAAGACATTTATATTCTACATTTAGTAAGTTTCACCTGACTGTTGCTTTTCCATCACCAGCTTTGCTATATATCTGCTCAAAAAACAAACAAACAAACAAAAACGGATCCTAAGAAAGCAGAAGACATACATTCCTGTAGAGATTCTGTTACGAATTAGCTTCATAGTGTAAAGTATGTCTGAGCCTGCAGGTAATATCCTCCTTGATCCTCATGGTCCCTTCTGTTTCTTTCTCTTTACAGCATATAACACCTGCCTCCATCTCTAATTCCTTTCCTTCTACTTTCTAATTTCTGCACCCTTGGGAGTCATTCTACCCATATTATCAATATATTCTTCAAACGCTCGTTAGATCTTCCATTCTTACCATTAGCTCTCAGAAGACATTCTCCATAGAGTCTGTAAAGGAAAGGCCTCCTTAATTCTATTTCTAAACTATTCTTTAATCTATTTTAAAAGCCTCTAAAGGCTTGTGGGACTTGGCACTCTACTTCTCTGTCATGCTTTTTGTGTTCATTAGATGCCATCTATCAACTTGCTGGTATCGTCTCTTTATTTATGGAAGGTGCGTGAGGCTCACAATGTTTATCTCCAAGCTCCATGCTGCTGCGATCCATCCTGCAGGAGCTCACCACCCATGTAGAAACCTGCTTACTGTGCTATACTTGCTGAGGTGTTATTCCCTCCAGCTCTGATCTCTGCCCAATCTTCCTTAAAGGTGTGCTCTGCGCAACACATCTTTTAAAAGTCCTTTTCTTCTATCGTTCAACTGTAAGCCTATTCACCCTTCCTACTTTTGAGCTCTTTATCCCCTGAAATTTTTATCTTATCTTCTAAATTCTGGCTATTTTTACTGGTTGTATTTTTCTTTTATACCTTGGCTTTGAGAATATAACCACTTGAAAAACTTGTACATATATGAAGTGGCGTTCAATGACCATTTCAAGAAAGACACATTGGCATAAAAGCTATGGCATAGGGGCGGTGCCTGTAACTCAAAGGAGTAGGGCATCAGCCCCATATGCTGGAGCTGGAGATGGTGGGTTCAAACCCAGCCCTGGCCAAAATCTGCAAAAAAAAAAGGTATGGCATAAGAGGGGTTTTCTTCTAAATATGCTGTCTTAGAAAAATTTTCAGAAGAAGACAGCTTTTGAAGTGAAAAAAAATTTTGCCTTATGGCTTAAATTGGATTTAAGTGAGAGAGTCCTTTATTCTGTGATGCCTAATAACTGATTCAGTTCATAAAAATTTGGTGAACTTCTGCCATAGGCAAGGCACTTTGGAGGATGATGTCATAAAGAAAAACTAAGAAATTTATATTCTAATTGCTGAAAAGAGACAGACAAGTAGAAATTTGAAAAATGAATATATTTAACCTCATTTAAAAATATCTCTTTCTTCTTTTTATGAATTATGCAGAAAGAAGCGATCTAGCTTTCATGAGTGTTTGGGAGTGTTGTGAAGACCAGGCCAGACTAAGCTATTTGTATAGGTGTTTGGCATCTGTTGCTTTGTGGCTGTGTTTGTCCTTATTAAAGCAGTTAGAGAGCAACACATCTCCAAACTGGAAACTGGTTTACCAAAACAGTAGTTTAGAAATGTATCATTGAAAACATGTATGAAGCTCACTCCACAGTGGATAACTACAATGAGCTTGGTACCTTGGCTATGTGTGAAATACCCATCCTGCTAATATCTGCCAAATAGCAGAAGTAAGTGTTTTATTTCAATATCCCATCACACAATTTAGAAAAGAGACTGGTCTTCTTCTCAGTATCTGTTATCATTCATTCATCTGTCAACTAGTTCATACTTGACAGAAGAGATAAAGCTCATTTTCAGACTGAGAATTTCCTATTTCCACCTTAAAAAAATCATAAAGGACTAACTTTCTAAGTGTCCATACTATTACAAAACTAACATCAATTTTCTTATATGTTTGTAAAAAATCTGTAAGACAACATATGTTATACCTTATTTTAGAATAAGAAAAAATTCAGGGCACTAATTTCATTGCCACTGGTTGGGGCCCAGGGCTGGTTGTTCTTCCCCTGGCCCCCCCTTATCTAGCTGTGTTCCTGAGGCAGACTGCTCTGCCATCTAGCTCAGGAACAATTGCCCCTAGGTGCCTGAGGGCTATTTACCTTAGCAGAAGGGAGAGAGAGAGATAGATAGTCTTTTTTTTTATAATTTTATTAAATCATAATTGTGTACATTAGTGCAATCATAGGGCAGAATGTGCTTCGTATACAATCAGAAACATTTTGATCGTACTGTGAGAGATAGCCCTCATAGCATTTTCTTAATCACTATATAAAGACATTAAGGCCATTATCAATTAGCTGCAGCTTGACCGTATTTCTGTTCTACCATGACAAGGACTTTCTTGGCAAGGAAATAGGAAATCTCTGGAGGTCAAAGGGCCAATCGTCTACCACTAGTGACTATCCTCAGACAGTGACCAAGAGTTATTTATTGTACCACAGCCACAAAGGTGGATGGACTGATTTCAATACCCCTATCCCAAACATTACCCTTCCCCAGACCAGCATACGAAAAAGATCACTGAGGACGAAGCCATAGAGACCCAAGTTCAGCTGTCAGCTTTGTAACTAATGATGCATTATTTAATTTCACTGAGCCCCAGTTTTATCTATTGTTGAGTAAGGATACGACTGCCTCCCAAGGTTATTATAAGGCATAAATGATATAAAATATTGCATTCTTAAAAGAGTCCATAGCATAAATTAGGTATCAAATGCACGTTTATTCTCTCCCAATTGACTCATAATTCCATACATTTCTTTAATTAATGACATTCAATGACAGCCCTTCACATATGTGGGAATTAACCTAAGATTGGGGATAAATAGAGAAGGAAGTACATGTCCCAAATGTACAAATTCTGCCCTCAAAAAAGCCCCAAAACTTTTAGAAACAGGGAACTTATAAAAAGTAAATAAGACTTATACAGTAATGAAATATGTCATGATTCGGCTCGGCGCCTGTGGCTCAGCGGGCTAAGGCGTCAGCCATGTACACCAGAGCTGGCGGGTTCAAATCCAGCCCGGGCCCGCCAAACAACAATGACAGCTGCAACCAAAAAATGGCCAGGCATTGTGGCGGGCACATGTAGTCCCAGCTACTTGGGAGGCGGAGACAAGAGACTCGCTTGAGCCCAGGAATTGGAGGTTGCTGTGAGCTGTGATGCTACGGCACTCTATCCAGGGTGACAGCATGAGGCTCTGTCTCAAAAAAAAAAAAAAAGAAAAAAAAAAGAAATATGTCATGATTCTATTTGTTCCAAAGTGATATTAACAAACAGAAATGAAAACATCACATTAGAACAAAACATAAAACCTATAGTAACTTCATCCCTATGTGGGGCTTAGTGGGGCCTTGAGTCAAAAGCATTCCTGTGAAAATTCAAGGACAGTCTAATGACAGGAGGTATTCAGGACAAGGAGAACTTGTAGTCAGAAAAACCAAGTCCGTACCAACAGGTCGCTGGGGGACTAGGAACAATTCTTCACCATTTTCCTCATAATGGTGCTTTACTTGGCACCAAAACAGGACTTCGTATTTTTCAAAGCATCCCAAATGTTTTATCATAATTAAGGCATATGAGTCAAGCCATGTAGGCATTTCATTTTACAGATAAGAAAACTGACTTGTAGATGGAGAGCTGGCAAAATGATTGCATAAAAAACTAAACCCAGGCCTGGACATTTATATTTTTAGAATTATAAGGGCAATACCTTATTCAAGCTGAAATATGCTAAACTAGCATGTCGATGCACTTTTCCATATACTTTAGAGATTGTTTTTTTCTGAGACAAAGTCTTATTTTGTTTGCCTGGGGTAGAGTGCCATGACATCACAGCAGCCTCAAACTCTTGGGCTCAAGTGATCCTCTTACCCCAGCCTCCTGAGTAACTAGGACTGCAGGCTTGTGCCAGTATGCCCTTCTAGGTTTTGTATTTTTAGCAGAGATAGGGTCTCACTCTTGCTCAGGCTGGTCTCAAACTCCCGAGCTCAAGCAATTCACCCACCTCAGCCTCTCAGAGCTCTAGAATGATAGGCTTGGGCCACCATGCCCAGCCCATTTCAGAGATATTTTAAATGATAAGTAATCTTGATGAACATCATTTTAAAACTTAGTATTTAAAAAATGCTTCCTCCAAATGTATCAGATTAAAAATTACTAAAAAAAAACACCCTAAAAATCAATATATTAAAACTATTTTGCATCTCCAACTAGAAGAGAATAAAACCTTGTTTCAAATGAAGGCCTACCCATGAACTCTTTTGCTGTGGTTTTTAGAAACTGCATTTACCTGCCACTAGCTTCCATATGGAGTTTTTTAATGGCAAGAAGAGGCAAAGAGGCTCAGCGCCCGTAGCTCAGTGGTTAGGGTGCCAGCCACATACACACCAGGGTTAGCAGGTTCAAACCCAGCCTGGGTCTGCCAAACAACAATGACAACTACAACAAAAAAATAGCCGGGCATTGTGGTGGGTGCCTCTAGTCCCAACTACTTGGGAGGCTGAGGCAAAAGAATCATTTAAGCCCAAGAGTTTGAGGTTGCTGTGAGCTGTGACGCCACAGCACTCTACCGAGGGCGACATAGTAAAACTCTTTCTCAAAAAAAAAAGAAGAGGCAAAGAAAACAGACTTTTCTGAGGTTTCTACACAAGAGTGTGAGAGGCTTCCTTGCATGGAAAGGAATTTCTGTTCTTCTAATAATGAGGAGCAACTTCAAACTCTTAGTTCCTGAGGAGACACGGTTAATTCTGCAAGCAATTCAAGCAAAAAGATTTTGTTGAACAAGGGCACAAATTAAGTTGTTCGCCTTTCCTTGAAACACAAAAAAACACAAAGAGAACACAGTAGTAACAGGAAGGAGGGATCATTATATTCTTTACAAAATTGGGAACAGTAGGAAGTTGATAGCTCTTAGGTAAATATGACAAAAACAAAAAGCACAGTAGAATCTAAGCCTAAACAGAAATATCCTGATGAAATTAGGTTTTTACAAAAGAATACATTTTCCCACCACCTCCTCTGCCTTCCTAGTCTCCTTCTCTGGAGAGCCCCACCAACAACATGTTAACTGATTGCGGCTGATCGGGATTTTCATCTCTCCAACTCTATGCTGGGCCCTGCCCCTGAGCACCGTTTTAAAGCAATGTCTTTCAGTGATATGTGGTGTTCATGCAGATAGCAAGTTCTTAATAGAATCTAGGAAGATGTTCTTTGGCAGAAAATGATTTCATAGACATTTTTCATTATGATAGATGGGGTGTTACAGCCGTTATAAAAAATTTCAAGCTGTGTTGCAGCTTTGTCACCAGTGTTATAAATCACTCACTCGTATATGAAAGTCTGTGGAAAGGAACTGGAAGGAGGGAAAAGACCCTCATCTCCTATTTACAGACTAGGTAAAATTTGGTATTATTCTTAAAGGTTCAAGGCAGCTCGGAGCATCTGTAGTCGGTGCTTATGTGAGGATCAGGAGATCACAGTCCATTACTGCTGAGACGGGGGGCGGGGGAACGGCCACGTGGTGAGTTAACACTTTCTGCCACAAATCCTCACGCCAAGGGAAAGAAAGTCTGTGCTTCCAAGAGATGAGGACAGAGAAGCCCATTGCCCTTTGGAAGATACGACAGGAAGATAATTAATTAAAATTAGTAAGTTAGGCACCTGAGAAGCAATTGTGTGGCACCAATGCAGTTCATGGTATACACATGGAAGTGCGTGTGGGTGCATTTGTGCACATGTGTGTGTGCTGGGCTATACACACACGTACACACACACACACACTTCCCTGTGTATAAAACTGTTCTCTCCTCCTCTACAGATTTCAGCTGGGCAAAGGAGGTCCTAATTGGGATATTCCAAATTAGGGAATGCCCTTTCTCTCTAGACCAGTGTTTCTCAACTAATTTTATCTCACAGCGCACCCGAACCTAGAGTTAAACTTTGTGGCACACTTACATTGTGTCGATCCAAAAAAAGAATGTGCTTACTGTGCTTTGAGCTTCTTTTGAAAATAATTTAATGAATGATCTTTAAAAATTTTCATGGCATACCAGTGAGTCACGGCGCCCTACCTGAGAATCACTGCTCTGGGACATATTGGATGTGGAAGTTTCAACGCAGTGGGATGGAGACAGACTGACCACAGAATTACAGCGCCCTTCCCTGTGCATCTAAAACCTACATGTAACTAGAATGCATGTCGCTCTGATTCCTCCTCACGATGGGGAGACTCTTTATGTTGACAATGGTCCGATACTCAGTTCCTCATTGGGGGAGGTGAGGGCAGGGGTAAGGACTGAGAAGACCCCCACAATCTGCAGCCAAGCCGCTAAGCCATTGGTTCTCAACTGGGGGACAATTTTGCCTCCCGGGGGACATTAGCAATGTCTGGGGACATTTTGCGTTGCCATAATTAGAAAGGATGCTACTGGCATCTAGTGGGTAGAGGCCATGGGTGCTGGCAAACTTTCCACTTTGCATAGAACAGACTTCCCTCACCCCCAACAACAGAGACTTATCTTGTCCGCAAAGCCGACAGTGCTGAGGTTGAGAAAGTCTGATCTAGGGCTACCCAGGGGAACCCTCCAGCCAAGAAAGTGATGATCACATCTTTTATTTTATTTTTTTTTTTGGACATAGAATTCCATTTTATTATTTTTTTAAAATTTGGAATATTATGGGTGCCCACACATTGTAGTCACATGATTTGCTTTTGTACATTTTAAGTCAGAGTTATAAGTGTGCTCTCAACACAGAAAATGTGCATTTCACCCTGTAGGTGTGACT
>CAUYRH010070522.1:0-28022 GCA_963574655.1 Perodicticus potto
GGGGAATCTCACCTAATGTGCACAATGTGAGGGTGTTCAGCACGCCCCCTGGGTGAAGGGCTCAACTACAACTTGAACTTTACTTTAGAAATGAAACAAACAAATAAACAAACGAACAAAAAAAGAAATGAAGCAATGTAACCTAAACAATGGCACCCTCATATTAATCTGAAATTAAAAAAAAAAGGGTAACCCTTGAAAGTGAACAAGATTTCCAAACTTGGACAAAATATGAAGTTGGTGAGAAGGTAGATGAGGCTTGAAAAACACTTAAAACTTCTCAGGGTCTATTAATGGGGTTGACGTCTAAATCCAAATCTCTTGTTGTGTGTCTTTCCTGAACATCCAACCCATCTATCCTAAATCTTCCTGAACGTTGGCATTGGCTATATGTCTCAGGCACTGGGGACTCCATAGGTCTAAAATGAAACTTACTATTTCCCCCTCATTTCTCTAATTTGCTCTTCCTGTGAATGTTCTTGAGCTGAAGGAATGCCCTACAGTCAGTTCGGTAGCTCAGGACAAACATTTGGGAGTCGTCCTTGACCTCTTCTCTTTCTCTCCCCACCCCCATTCCATCAGTCATAATCCCTCCTTACAAGTCTCATTAATTCCTCCTGCCCCCACAAAGGACCTTTCCTGTGCCTGCCCTGCGGAAGCCACTGTCAAACATTAAAGGTTTACTTCCATTACCCCCAAACTTGAGATCACATATATACTTTTATATGTCAATAATCAGCTTTTAAAAAATTATTTAAATCTTGCTTATTTTCATTAAACTCAGAAAGTACTTTCTCCTCCTGTTTGCTTCTAGGAAGAAACCCCGTTACATCTGGAATAAAAGGCAAGACCCCTGGAGAAAAATCAACTCCGTGTGCCAAAGCAATGCTTCATACACTCTGGAAGCAATTCTAACACTCGTCGGGAGATGGACACAGGGTTGCCAATTCATTCTTTTGCCAAGTTAAGTAATAGTTTAAAAATTGCTATCTGCAGTTACTATCAGTTTGTAAATGTGGCACTCGATTAAAATCATGACCCCAAAGTTTCAGTTCTGAAGTATGATCTCCACGGCTTACCTCCAATGCCCCCGCGGCCCGTCCTCCGCTTATATTCTCAAATGACATAAAGAAGGACCAAGTCTCATTGCCTTCCCGGATCTCTCACACCTAAACTCCCTCCATCCTTCCGCGGGGCTTTCCCTTTCCCCGTCCTTCCTTCTCCAGCCCACTCCTGTTGCCGATCAGCTTCACCCCTCACCCTGCTCCTTTCCCTTCCCCATTTTCCTTCTAGAGGCAGTGGTATGTTCACCCTTCCTCTGGTTCAGCATGGACAAGCTCCCTCCCACTCTCCTCACTCCTGTTATCCAGCGAGGGCAGGCCCTGTCCTCAGGAAGCCCAAGGTAAGACGCTGGGCAGCAGGAGCTGGGATCTTTCTCGCTGGCAGGGGAGCATTTAAAGAAATGCTCCAAAATTCAAAACCTTCTCAGCTCCAAATGATGATGAAAGGAAATGCTCATTGGAGCATTTTGGATTTTGGATTTTTGAATTAGGGATGTTGAATTGAGAATTGTAATGTGAATATTCCAAAATCTGATCACTTCTGGTCACCAGCATTTTGGGCAAGGGCTACTTAACTTGTAGCAGTTTGGACTTGTCAACCCAGAGGAATTGTACTGTGGGTTCATTTCTGTCCTCACACTAAACAACCCTTTCTTCTTGAACATTGCTTTTGTGATGCACCGATGATTATGTTGTAATGTACAGCTCTTTTTTTTTTTTTATTTTACAAAATGAAAACAAGACATCCTTATTCTAAACTTTCTGAATGTCTTAAATTTGCCAGAATTAACTTCTCCTATGCTGGCTCTGAAATAATGAGCTGCCACCTTGCATCTAATGAAACTATATTCAATGGGAGTGTGTAGACAAGAAAATGACCCTCGTAGTGCTCTTGGGTTTAACTGAGAGCCTGAGGGCATGCTAGGTGTTGGCCACTGTACCCATGTGATTGCTTCCAAATTTTCCAGATGAGGAAACTGAGGATCACAGAGGTGTAGGCTCTTGCTTAGGGGTGCTCAGCTGGCAGGTGGTAGAGCTGGATTCAAACACACATTTGTCTGCCTCTCAGACAGGTTCTTCCTATAGACATAATGCCGCGACCATCTTTCTGAGCAGCATCTGTTATCTTTTCTTGTCTCTAACTTCCATCTGGTTTGGCAGAAACTCTGGCTCAGCTGATGTAAAGGAAGTTGGGGAATGGAGCAGAAGCTCACTACTTCAGGAGATTTCCATGTACGGACTCACACCTTGAAGCATGCTTATTGCTAATGGACTCAACTGTCCAAATTCTAAACTAAACCCCTCCTCATCTCCAAAATTTACATTTTTCTCAAATAAGGCCTTTTGGAGTGGTGGTGGTGGTGAGGATGGTGATTCCAATGCTGGTGAGATTGGTGATGGAAAAGCAGGCCGCTTGGGACAGTGGTGGTGGAGGTGACCATGGTGGTGATGAGGATGGTGGTGGCAGCTTCTTATGGTGGGGTTAATACAAGCCAGAAACTGGATTTGATTAGTGTAACCGAGCTGATGAGAATCTAGGAAAGTGATGCATCTTCACCAAACTTCAGCAAGATTGAGGCAGCAACCGGACTCCAATGGGGTAATTGATGGTGCATAATTATTCTTTTCTTATCGCAAACTCTTGGATCTGATCTTTTGGCCTTCCCCGGCCCTAGACAGGGAAAGTATGGAAAGAAAGAAAAGCGAGAATAATTTCTACTAAGCCCTCGTACACTCTCATCCTAGAGGGAGACAGACTTACTTTTTTTTGAGACAAAGAGGCAGGATCTCACTCAGTCACCCAGATTGGAGTTTAGTGGCATGACCACAGCTCATTGCAACCTCAAATTTCTGGGCTTAAATGATGCTCCTGCCTTAGCCTCTTAAGTGGCTAGGATTAATAAGCATGTGCCACTATGCATGGCTAATTAAAAAAAATTTAGAGATGGCGTCTCACTATGTTGCCCAGCTGGGTCTCAAACTCCGGGGCTCTAGTGATTTTCCCATCTTGGCTTCTCAAAGTGCTGGGATTACAGGCATGCAGCACTATGTCCAGCCATTTAATCTTTTTAATCTCACAGATTTGGAATCAAAGAAAATTCAGTCGAGTGCTTTCTCTTATCTGAGCCTCAGTTTCCTCATCAGTCAAATGATGCCGAGCTTTGCCAATTATTATAAGGATCTAGTAAGTTGGCTCATCACAGTTGTAGGCACCAAACAGACCTTTAGCAATCAGTGTCTGATCCACACAATGTAATTACATTAATCCTTTCAACGACTCCCTGAAGGGTCCCCATTTTAAAGCTGTGCAGATGGAAGCAGGGAGGGGTTAAGTAACTTTTAGCTGTAGCTGACGTTTTTTGGCACACACAGGCGCTAAGCACTGTGCTAAACGTTAGCTCGCTGAATCCTAACGACAACCACATGGGGTAGTACCTTTATTTTCTGCATTTTACAGATGAGAAGACTGAGGCACAGAGGTTTAAAAGCTTGCCCGGGTGGTGGGAGGAAGATGCAGGGTTTGTACTTGGGTTCCTGACTCCAGAATCCACTTGTTTCACTGGGGATTGGAATGGTGGCCAGTATGGATCACATGGCAGTGGGGCTGGACAGGGATCTGGGCAGAGTCTCACACGGATGCAGCCGCCACCTGGGCAGTGCGTCCTTCCTTTGCCAGAATTTGCAGCCGACACTTTCATGCTTCCAAAGGTCGCCCTTGACCATGTGTGCGTGAGGGGATCTTGGGCCCGGCCCAGCTGCCTTGGCAAGGGTGTTGTGGAGCGGCCGTCTCCTCCGCGCCTGGGAGGATGTGCTTCTTAAACTCTTTGGGCTCCAAGAACTTGGCTCCAAATGTATTAGCCATTTAACAACAACAACAAAAAGTTTATGTTCCCTCTCTTAGGTGGAAAAAAAAAACAGCAAAAAAGAGCAACAACAAACCTCTCCCATTCCTCTGTGACCAAAGTGACCAAATACATTCTGTGCTTGGTTTCCCTGGGTGGCCTTCTCTAACGGCTTCTAATTCATAGAGACAAAAAACATCAAACAATTTAAGGCATTGGCACACTCAGCTCGGCAACCCGGCTTGTTCCTAGGGGAGAGTTTTTGGCAGGGCCCTCCTGAGGTCAGTCTAGCAGGGAGGCTGGGAGTCTCACAGGAATGTTGGAAAGAAGGGTTTTTTTTTCTTGTCTTCCTTTTTTTCCTTTTTTTGCTTATGCTGTTCTCTGCTTGCTGGGTCTGAGAGGTATTTGAGGGAAGTGGACTGGCTGGATAATTATCTGGCTGGTAATTACAGCCAGTTGTGGAGGAATATTGCATCTTCCAAATGGTCCCCATGCCAGCTGGGAAGAGCCCTCCCCAAACGATGGATTTATGGCTGGCTGTGTGCAGTGGGATGTATGTTTTGGCTTGTGTGCTCGGGAGAGCACAGCCTCTCCCTCTTTCTTTGCCCCTCTCTCTCTTTCTTTAATCTCAACTTCAGAAGAGAAGGAGTTGGTCATTAATTCATTTGGCTTTCGAATCTGTGCTTTCTCATGGGAGAGACTCAGGAGCCGGGACAAGTTTGCTCACCATTGTGTGTCCAGGATCAAGCATGCGGTGTTCAGTTAATATTGACCAAATGAAATAAGTTTATTCACAAACAAGCATGGATATAACATCCACCAATATCTACAGAACAATTCGGATAGGCCAAAGCTCTTTGATAGTTTGCATGTACTAAGCAATGGATTTCCATTATCATCCCCATTTGTCAGAGGAGGAGACTGAGGCTCAGACAGGCGAGTAATTTGCTCAAGGCCACACATCTAGAAAATCAGAGCAGGTATTTGAGCCTGGGCAGCTGACCACGATATGGACGGATGGATAGTAGACTGGAAATTGGGATGATAGACCATAGACTTTTGTAGAGAAACTTAATGCTATCTATTGGTGAGAGAAGTATCTGGAAGGATTTCATGTTTGAGCAGTGAAATTTGAAGCCAGATTTTTTGATCCTTTGGCCAGAAGTCTGCCCATCTTGTTGGCATCTCAATTTTTCCATGTCAGAGAGGTTTCTAAGGTGGAAGTCTGCACATTCAGGCTCCATCACTTCTCCCTCACTAGGACTCGTTGTCATGAGGGAACTAGTTACAATCATCGGCCCTGATCCCCAGGAAGGGGACCAACAGTCATGGATTGCCTTGGACCAAGGGGTGGGATATCTCTGGCACTGCTTCTTTATCAGCGAGCTTACCTACCTCTCTGAGCCTCAGTTTCTCCATCTGTAAAACAGGGATGGTGCTTACATCTGTCTTATGGGGCAAATGTAAGTTTGAAATGGACAATGCATATAAGGTACTTAGCATAGGGCGTGTCTCAGAAAATGTGCAATCAAGCCTCGCCACCTAACTATAGTTCAGGGTCCACTGCAGCATCTAAAGTCATCACTCCCAGTTGGCTGCCGGCTCATCTAACCAGGCATGGCTGTTTTCTGTGTTATTTTCTGAGGTTGCAAACCCAAATGTCTATAGGGGACAGGAGCAAACTCCACCTACGACATGTCAGATCAGCCTCTCCCCATGGGATGCTGAGGGGTTTCCCACAGCTCTGCAAGGAAACAACAATGACTCTCATGCTCATTTCTCAGATAAGTAACCTGAGACTCAGGAAGGTAAAGAGATTTGCTCAAAGTCACTCATGTACTGAGTGGCTGAGGTGAGGCTCTCCTGGTTACAGAAACGATCAACCGAACGCAAAGGATTGCGTAGAATCCTTTCTGTATAGGTTTTGCACACATTATGTAACTCATTCCCTTTTATTTTACCTGGAGGCATTTTTCATTTGATGCAATATCTAATATGTTAAATGTTACTTTACATTCACTGGGTGAATATCCTTTACCTCCACCAGGATTTCTCAACGGCAGCTCTCTTGGCATTTGACGCTGAGTCGTTTGCCGCCACTGGGGCTGTCCTGTGCATTGGGGGGTGTTTAGAGGTGTCCCCATGGACTGGATGTGAATAGCACCCCCTTCAATGTTTCCCTTGCAGGGCGAGGAGGAGTAGAATTGCTTTCTGTGGAGAACTACTGAACTGTGTCTTTGTGTTCTGGCATGATCATTTCCTGGGTCTAAACGTTGGTGCTGTTTTTTCTTAAAGCTTCTTGATGCATGGTGCCCAAGTGTCTTCCACAAAAGTTGTACCAGTGCACAAGGCCACCTGCAGCGCGTACCCCGTGCTGTTCCTCCACCTGCTCGCTGATGTCCACTGTCACCCAGGGAGTTCTCAGGGAATCCTTTAGACGCGCTTGTGGACTTTTAGATTATCCTTGAAGATCATCCAAATCCATCATTTCCAGGGAAAACTGAGGCCGGAAGGGTCGGGAACATAATTAAGGCCACACAGCAAGGAAATGGCAACGTCGAGACTCTTGGAACATCGGTGAACAGCAAGTTGTATCTATTGGTGAGAGAAGTATCTGGAAGGATGTCATCTGGCATCTCCAGTAATAGTAGTCTTGATCATTCTCTATCAAGATTGATTCATTGAGGCAAATTTCATTTCCAGGACTTTTCTCCCAGGTGGTGTGGAATTCCATAAAATAATTTTTTACGGTGTTGGCTGTGGATAAAGGCAGCACTTTGGTGGCAGGGAGTGATGTATCCCGGGCAGTCGAAGGGCTGGTAAAAGTTTATGGGCTTGCAGCCTGCCACGAACTGGGTTTATTGTCCTTTGTAAATTCTCTGTCAATTTTTCCCCTTTGAAGTCAGGAGTGATGGAATCAGTGGTCTAATTGAGACAGGCTGGGAAGGGGATAGTGACGCTCACAGAGAGAGAGGGCCCGTGCACTCCAGCAGTCGTATGTGGCCTGGTTCATGAGCTCCTCAAAGGGAAGAGATCTGTTGACCAAATTCCACTGAGAATGAGCTTAACCTTTCCTGGGGAAGGGGCCGGGGGGACTTCCTGACCTGGTCTGTGTCTGTCGCTCTGCACTCCACGGCTTGCTGTGCTGTCGCCATGATTACCTGCTTTCTTTTCCTCCAGGAGTCATATCTGCTCCCGCCTCAGGGTCTTTGAATGCACCATTCCCACCGCCTGGGACTCCTTTTCAAGTGCTCTCCTGATGGCAGGTTCCTCTGATGAATTTAGGTCTCTGTTCATATGCCATCGCCTCAGAGAGACCGCTTTGACCACCCTAGTTAAGAAACTTTTCCTCCTAGTCACCCTCTGTTGTGTCAGTTGAGATTTCACCATTCACTACATGAGATTTTCTTCTATGTTTACTAATTCATGACACGGTCTCCCTGCTGGGGCCAAGGACCTGTGTATCCTCTTCACAGGCTACTTTCAGTGGCTGGAATCAGGTGGGCCTACAATAGCTACTCCCTGATGGAATGGAATACTTGACGGACTATGCCAGGTAAGATCTAGAGAGATTTAATCAGAGCAGGTGATAAAATATGGGGAACTTTCAAAAATCACAAGAAGGCAGGTGACAATGGCATTGACTGCTCGAGGCGTGGTTCACAGAGATGTTGTGATAGTCTGAGAATGGAGGTGAGGTCTCTGGGAAGTTTTCCTGCAAGTGATGATGGCATTTGAACCGGACCTTCAAAGATATAAAGGGTTCGAATGGGTGGGAAAGAGTAGTGGGTAAGTCAAGTCAGGCCAGAGGGTTGATGGAAGCTTTGTGAAAGGTTGAAGTCCTCTCTGGAGACAGGCACTTGGTTGTTTGGTCAAGGAGGCTCAGTTATTGGAGCCTGAAGCAGAGGACGCCCTGTGGTGCTGCCAGCCTTTGGGGCTTGAGTCTTGGATGAGGACTGGAAAGGTACATATTGAAGTCTAAGAGAGCTCTGGAGTCAGATAGAACTGGGCTTTAAAAATTTGCCACTGAGTAGCTGCGTGACTATGTCAGCTAGCTACCACTGTGTAATAAACCACCTAAAGTTTAGGGACTATGACAATAACCACTTATTTAGCTCGTGGGTTTGTGGATTGACTGGGAGGCCAGGCTCAGCCTGGATCTTTCATGTGTTTGCAGAGATTGCAAGACAGAAGTAGAGAGAGAAATGGAGGGAGAGGAGGGAAGGGGCAGAGAAGTTGGGAGAGAGTGTGAGAGAGAGAAAAAAAAGAGAGAGAGAGGGAGGAGATTGCAAGATTTCTTGAGGTCCAGGCTTGGAAGTAGCACACTGTCACCTCTGCCACATTGTACTGGACAAAGCAAATCTCAGGGTCAGCTCTGATTTGAGACGTTCGGAAATACACACCACTTATCGGAGATAACCGCAGTGTCCTTGCAAAGTGTGTGGATCCAGGGAGGAGCAAATGATTTTGACCATTTTACAACCCATGAGGGAGACGGTGGCCAGGTGATTTAAACTTTCCGAGTCTTGTTTTAATCTGTAGACACAGAAATTTAGCATAGAACCTGGCCCCACTCAATAAATGGTGACTGTCATGGCTCCCTCAGCTGTTACCATCACCACCATTATGAAATACTCTTGCAGTCTTAGGTGGAGACAGAAGAACTGACATCAAACATGATTATTAGCTGTGCAAGATTAGACAAGATTCTAGATCTCCATTTTCTACCTGTAAAATGGGGATCATAATAGTTTCCTGTCTACCTCACTATGGTGAAAACCCATTGCAAATCCAGAGCGCAACTTAATTCAACAAGCATTTACTGAGTTCCACGGTGTGCAGGCATTGTTTTGGATGTTAGGGGTATAATGATTAAGAATAATATGCCTCCTTAGGGTTTAGTGGAGAAACAGAATTACATAGAACTCTCTGCAACACAATACGATGATTCCTGCTGCAGGAGCAGCAGCATATAATGACAATAAAATGATTATATAAATAATGATACCTGGGGCTAAAATCATGCCCACTATTTGCTGAGGGATTCCAAGGTACTGGCATCTTTGCTAGACACAGGAACTCGCTGAGTCCTGCAATTAAGAGTACAGCCTCTCCCAGTGATGAATTCTGTTTCCACCACACTAGCTGTGTGACCCTGACAGGTGACTAAACCTCTCTGAACCTGTTTCCTCCGCTCAAATGGAGTCAGTGACAGTGATGGCCTCATCGGATGGTTGTGAGATTAAATGAGGAAAGTGCCAGCAAGCGCTCAACCATGTGAATACATAGCTTATGTCATCCAATTCCCTCTGCAACCCTGCAAATGAGGACATGACCCCCAATTTGTGGATGAGATAAGTATAGCCCTGAGGATCCTGGGGGACAGAGGTTTGGGAACACCCGAGAGGCCACAGCAACCCCTGATAGGGGATTTATAAGTTTGCCGGGGAGTTTCTTTCTCTATCTGGTCGAGCAGGGGCTGTTCGCCTGGTTCTCTCCTTCTGAGAGTTTAACACTGCTATCACAGTCATGGGGTGCGCAGGCTCTGAGGTGACCCCCTGAGTCATGTCCTTGTATACGTCCTTTCTCTTGAGTGTGGGGAAATCCTGTGGCTTGCTTCTCACCAGTAGAATATGACAAAGGGGGATGAAATGTCACACCTGTGACGCTGTTACCTTGCATAAGACCTGGTCCTAGCAGACTAGAGCCAAGAACCGGCCTTGAACGTGGAAGCTGCTTTGATGTGAACTGCCACACGGCAGGGAACTGCGGGCAGCCTCTGGGAGCTGAGAACCTCAGTCCTGTAGCCCCAAGAAACCGAGTTCTGCTGACAACTGCCCGGAAGGGAATACACCACTGCCCAGGCGCTGATGGTGGCCTTATGAGGCCCTGAGCAGAGGAGCCCGCTAAGTTGGTCTGGGCTCCTGACCTCTCGGATAATCAGCGTGTGTTATTTTATATGCCAGTTTTGTAGTCATTTGTTACCCAGCAGTGGAAGACAAATCCAGATGGGGATTGGCCATCCTCTGCTTCATCAGTGATCGTTAGTCCTTCCAGCTTTGAGTTCAGCTAAGCTTTGCCGAGCAGTTGCACATCTCCGCATGCGGTTTCTGTTTCTTACACAAAATCTCATTTCACAGGGACCCAGAACCTGCATCCGGCATCCGCTAACTAGCTCTGTGTTTGGGGGAAAGTTGCTTACCCTCTCTGGGTCTTGCTTTCCCTGTCTGTAAAACTGGGGAAAAGTAGTAGCACTAGGTCATAGGGGTTATAGAAACAAGGGTTACATGACTAATGCATGTAAAGAACGGAATGGTGCCTGGATGAATAGTTAGCAATCAACATACGTATTGACAATATTACACAAATAAATAGGATGTTGTTACTATCATGATATCATTACAGTCTTTATAGTAGATGGTAAACTCTCCATTTTATAGAAGGGGAAATTGAGGGTTAAAGGCAATAAATGGCTTGCTTAAGGCCCCAGATCTATTTGATGGCAAAGCAGGGGTTTGAACCTGTTCCCGCCATCTTTTTTCTTCCCCCTGCCTCCATCCTGGACCCTTTGTGGTCCACATCTCCATATGTTTCTACCTAGTGGATCTTTGTTTAAACTCATGACTTGGTCATCTCCAGTCGACATTTTTCCACTCATGGCTTAATTCCATCCTCTAGGGCCATCCCACCTTGGGGCTCGCCCAACAGCTCACCTGTCAGCAGCTCGCTCTGCTGCTACCATGGACCACATGCCTTTGTCTGAGCCTGGGGTGGGGACTAGACCTTGTTTGTTTATGTTCTGAATCGCAGAACTTAGCCTTCCATCTGTTACAGAGTAAGAGCTCAGCGTATTTGTGAATAAGCAAATGAATGAATGAATGAATGCATGAATGAAGATAATAATTAAAAAAAAAAACAACCCAAGGGCTGTGAATTTGGGATAAATCTAGAGCTGCATCTAGCTCTGAGTCCTCTGAGCCTAGATAGGTGCTTGGCAGGTTCATGGAACATAGACTTGGCTG
The DNA here is from genome assembly GCA_963574655.1 of Perodicticus potto. NCBI lineage: Eukaryota > Metazoa > Chordata > Mammalia > Primates > Lorisidae > Perodicticus > Perodicticus potto. The sequence continues at coordinate 10,927 of CAUYRH010070522.1, forward strand.
CATGAAGATGCTGATAGCAAATGGAGTTCCAAGGGAATCCAGAACCGGGAACTCCTCAAGAGGAGAGCAGACCTTTCCTTATCTTGGCATTTCTTTGTCAGACGCATCGTGTGTGCTCAGGCCCTGTTTCTTGGTTGGATTACTAAGTGTATGCATGAATGAAGATAGCGATGCACCAATTGCCACAGTGCAACTGAGAATTCTGAGCTCCTCAAATCAAAAGACCAATTTACCATCCTTGTATCCCCAACATCCTGGGCAATGCCTGGTAGTCATAGGTCCTCAGATCCTAGACGTCAGGACAACTGACTATCAGCCCTTGGGCAGATCACCCAAACCATGGCTTGAGCACCACAGAGAACGTGACTGCCCCTTACCCTCCAGGGCCACACTTTTGCTGCTTTTGCAAAAAAGGCACTAAAAACCACTTCTGTGGTTTGAAGCACCAGCTCCTCAACGTTGTGTAAAGACAGTTTTGTGTGGTTAAAAATGTATTTTAAAAATGTCACTAATTACCCAATAGCCTGTAACCACTCTTTCAAGGATTTAATTGGTCTGTCACGTAAAGACCTAATTAGGGGCCCCGGAGAATGGAACAACAAGAGTTCTGGCTTCCTGAGGTCTTCTGGCTACTTCTCTCTCGAGGTCCAGTGGAGACACCGAGGTCCCCTGGATCAGCGGCCACAGGAGGAGGAGGGGCGCTCAGGCCTCATCAGGTCTGGGGTGCCCTGGCCTCTAGGTCGGAGCTGGGGCTGGCACACAGGGAATTCTCGGGCTCCTAAGCTTAATGGGAACCAACTGGCCTGGCCCCTCCTCCATGCCCACCAAAATGTGATTATTTCAAACCCAAATGACTCACACATGTGAGTCTCTGGCCCCCCACTTTACTATTCACCCCAAATAGCCTGGCTTGCTATGGTCCTGTCTTTACTATTAGAACAGCTACAATTTTTTACAAGTTACAGGAGTCTAGGTGAATAGAATTCATTCTAAAGGATCCAGCAACCCCTATACCCAATAATCGTTGATTTTTTTTTTTCATTGATTTTTGTATTACCTCACAATACAGGGCTGACCTTTTTCACCCCCCTGGATGAAACAGCTTTTCCTTCCAGGCAAGATTTTGGGCACCAACTTTTATCTGCTTCTTTGGAGGTTTCTTTTTATGAACTGCCATCCGCATGGGAAGGAAAGGAGCATATTGGCTGCATCTGGCCAGACAGTAGCTGTTACCTGAGAAATGTGGCTGCTGAAGGAGCAATGTCCGTGGTGCCCAGTCCTCAAAGCTTCTCCCTGAAACCAGAGTCCTGGCTTGACTTCTTTTAGAAGTCAAGATTACCCAGCTTTGTGAAGCACTGAGCCACCCTGCTCTGGGCAGCACATGTGCTGTTTCTTTCTTCTTGATGACACCAGTTATCAGGTGTCTAGCAAGTGTCACGTACAACTTAGAGGTTTGGGGGCAGAGATGGCTAAATGTGAGTTCTGCCTTTGAGCTGGGAGAGCACAGTCAAATCTTTTGCCCATTTGTGCCTTAGTGATACGCTCTGGAAAATGGGTATAATACATAGTCATGGACCAGTAGGGGAGTTGTTGCAAGGGTCAAATCAGACCAGGGTCTAACTACAAGGTCGACACGCCACCAGTGGCCATTATTACTTATGGGTTTATCTCTTTACCTGTAGGATGGGGAAAAAGCATATGCCTCATTGGCTTGTGTGTGTGTGGGGGGTGTTAAATGACTTCATGTACACAAAGCACTTGGCACAGTGCCTGGCATGTTCTAGGTAGTCAAGATGTGTTAATCATTCATTTCACAACGCTTCATTATTATTTTCATCTCATCTCATTTGGGTCATGATCTGGCTTGGAAACTGAGGTGCAAAAGAGGTAGATAACTTGCCCCAGGTCACACAGCTGGGAATATGAACACAGGCCTGGGATTTGAAAGTTGGTCCATGTGACTCAGACTCTGTGGGCACCTGTTTTCCCTGACATCTTAGCAAGGTTCATGGAGAAGGTACTGAGTCGTGGACATTCAATGGTCACAAAGAAAGGTTTGTAGAGTGTTGGTTACAAGAAAAGAGGCAAATGAACAAAGACAGACCACAATTTCTGGAAGGAGGGAGATACTGAGGGTAGGTGTGAGGGTTTGTGGGGCTGGGAGGCTGATACCTAAAAAGGCACAGAGAAAAAACTGACACACACAGAAAAAGAACAAATACTTTTGTTTGTTGCACTTCAAAGGAGCCAAAATGGTTCATTGGTGATGCTGATATTTTAATTTTTTTTGTTTGTGTTTATTTGGCTTCCATGATGGCAAAGCAATTATAAATGTATGTAACATTTCACAGATTTTCAGGGTGGACACAATGGCTCATGCCTGTAATCCTAGCATTACTTTGGCAGGCTTGATTGTTTAAGGCCAAGAGTGTAAGACCAGCCTGGGCAGCATGGGGAGACCCCGTCTCTACTAAAAATAATAAAATTAGCCAGGCATAGTGGTGAACATCTATAGTCCCAGTTACTCAGGAGGCTGAGGCAGAGGGATCTTTGGAGAATGGGAGTTTGAGGCTGCAGTGAGCAATGATGGCACCACTATATCCCAGCCTGGGCAACACAACAAGAGTCTGACTTCTAAAAAAATTTAAAAAAGAAATAATTTTCTTTTTCTAACGTATTAATTTAAAAGGCCCAGTAGAGCATCTTTCCTTGGATGCCTTAAAGAGAGGTTTTCCTTGAGATAAGAGAATACTATTTATTTACTTATTTATTTAATGATAAACTGGTTGAATATTATTTTTAATCAAGACATTTGCGATTGTTAATGAAAAATTAAACATTTAGAAAATTTTAAAAAACTTTAAAAAAATTACTCATAGTTCTCCTATCCAAACACAACTACATTGAACATTTCGTAATGTTTTTCTTTCAATATTTTTCTCTGAGAGTTAGGGAAAAAATGCCTAATTTTCATGACAATGTAAAGGTAATTTTGTATACTACATTTTCTTTTCTTTTCTTTCTTTTCTTCTATTTATTTTATTTATTTATTTTTGAGACAGAGTCTCACTCTGTACCCCCAGGGTAGAGTGCGTGGCTCACGGCAACCTTAAACTCCTGGGCTCAAGTGATCCTCTTGCCTCAGCCTCAGGACTGAGGACTACAGGTGCCCACCACAACGCCTGTTGGTGTTTTAGAGATGGGGTGTCCCTTTTGCTTAGGCTGATCTCAAACTCCTGACCTCAAGCAATCCACCCACCTCAGCCTCCCAGAGTGCTAGGATTACAGGCATAAGCCACAGGTGCCCGGCTGTATACTGCATTTTCCTGTAATATTTTAGCAAGCACTTCAATATTACTGTATGGTTTTTCTAAACAAATTTTAAAATAATTCCTCAGAGCAGGGATGTACCAAAGTTAATCATTCCTCTAATGTTGGTATTCCACGTGCTGTTTTTCATTCTTCACTATTCCAAAGGAAAAGGCGATGAACAACTTTTTCTGTGTGGAGGTTTTTTGTTTTCTTCCTTCTTTCCACCCTCTCCCATCTCCTTCCCTCTAATTTTCTTAACTTTTGGATTTTACTTTTGGTTGACTTCTTAGAAGAGAACTATTGAGCCCAAGCTGTGGACATTTTAAAGCCCCAGATACCTGTTACCAAGTCAGTCTTTTTTTTTTTTTGGCAGTTTTTTTGGCCAGGGCTGGGTTTGAACCCGCCACCTCCAACATATGGGACCTGCGCCCTACTCCTTTGAGCCACAGGTGCCGCCCCCCAGTCAGTCTTTTTTTTGGCTAATACATTCTACATGACATCTTGAGGCCGCTCTTATTTTCCCGTTTCATAACTATGGAGAAAGAAAATAGTCATTCACTCTTAATTCATGCGCTGACATCTGTGGAGCACCCACTATGGGCCAGGAGCTGCTAGCGTGTATCCCTAGGCATAACTATTGGGCCTCCTCCACTGTGAGTCAAAAATCACAATGAGTCAAAGGTGTGGCCAAAATCGGAGATGTTCAGCTTTTTTCTTGGAACTGGCCCCCAGAGGTCTCTGACGGAACCCATGACTTTTTCTTAGGAGGGAGTGACCAGTGATCCGGCATTTCCAGGCATACCACCTTGTTGAATGGTAGCACCCAGCTTCTGTGGGACAAAAGCAAGCAAATGCTCATTGTTTGAGCCCCTCAGAGCGAATACTTAAGTGTCCGAGTAAGCATTAAGCACTCTGCCTCCTCCCTACCACTTCTCCCCGACAAAGCTTTTATACAGAGCATGAGCGCCCATAAATAACAGACCAACCTATAAATAAATACAGCTGGGAGCCCACAAAAGCCCTTGACAAATGCTGTTTATTTAATTTCTCAAGTGTGGTCCATTTGGGATCCAATTGGAAAGGCCTGCTAAGCTTTTAAAAGGCCAGCTTATGTGCTTAATCTTGATTTCCTCTTTGGAGGGGCCATCCTGCCGTTTCCCCCACACCTGCTTCGTTTAGTAGAGCAGGAGGGTTGTCTAGGAGGGCAGGGGTTTGGGACAAAGGAAAGTTTCTCAGGCCCTTCTCAATGAGGGGCAGTCAACTCTGGACAGGTCAAAGTCACACCATCATTATTATTAATCTCACACCAGCCCAGCCAGTCTGATCTGTCCTCATTATTCATTTACTAGGTGGGAAGGTCTGGATCCTCCTTAACTGCCTGTCGAGGAGGGAAGAGAAGAGGGTAATAGCTCGGTGGAGCCAGTGTGGTCATCTTGCTTCAAAGTGTCTGACTCATTCATTAATTCAGAGGCGATCAAACAGGGCAGCACATCACAGGAAAACTTGCTCTCTGAGCACCCCCCCGTCACACTGGCCCTTCAGCTTGTTCCCCAGGGCCACGTGCTCTTCCTTATGCTTGGGATCAGCCTCTCTGCTTGTTCATTTAACTAAGTCCATCCCGTCCTTCAAGTCGCAGCTTAAATGCTCTTCTCTGGGAAGCCTTCCTTGCCTAATACATCTCCCCCCAGTTTCCTTGTTATCTATTCTTATAGCATCCTGCACCTCTCTTTTATTGTTGTGTTCCCACAATAAATTAATTAGATCAGTCACTGTGCAGTTATTTGTTGATTACGTGCCTTGCTCACTTGAGTTTCACTTCTCACCTGTCTCTCAACTCTGAGCCACTGCTGCCTCTCACCTGAGTGACTGCAACAGCATCCTCACAGATCTCTTTGCTTTCCCTGGGCAGTGGCCCTTGCAGTCAGAGGGGCACTTTGAAAACATAAGTCCCATTATGTCCCTCATCTGCCCAGAGCCTCCCAGGAGCTCCCCTCTCACTCTTAGGGAAAGCCAATGTCCTTAGAGTGGCTTGCCTGGCTCTGCAAGATTTGAGCCCTGTGATCTCCCCGATCTCATTACTGCTCACTCCGCACCTCGCACATTCTGTTCCAGCCACACTGGTCTCCCGAGGGCCCCAGAATAGTCCAAGCATATTTCTATGGTTCCCTCAAATAGTCACAGGGTTCACTGCCTTATTTGCAACTTTCTACTTAAATAGCATATCCTCCAAGAGGCCTTCTCTGGTCTCATTGCCCCCTCCCCAGCCGTCCTCTCCCTTTGCCTGGTTTCATTATCATCCATTGCATTTGTCACCACTTCACATACCATGCATTCATTTAATCAGGTCATCATTGATCCGATTAAAAAGCACACAATCTCCACAAGGGCAAAGTCTTTTTTTTTTAAATTTACTTCTTAATGGCTCTATCCCTACTGCCTAGAGCAGTCCCTGACACTTAGGAAGTGCTCCATTAAATTATTTGGCATAAATGAATGTCATATTTTAACCAATTACATTTGTTTGTCTAACAGGTAAGAAAACTAAATTCTTAAAGTGGGGCTTCTAGACTTTTTATGGGACTTATCATCAGATATCTGTCCATCTTGTTTTCCTTTACCAGACCATAGGCAAAGAATCTACAGTCAAAGTCTTAGAGATTCCTGGTGGAATTTGGTTAGGAGTAGGATGTCCTCCCCAACAAAGACCCAATAGGGAGAAGAATAGAGCTGTCTGGAAAATATGGGGCCAGTGAGAAAGAATGCACTCTGGGAAGAGAGGCGGGGATGCTGCTGGCCAGCTTGTCATGGGGCCCCGTGGTGTGTGAACTTTTCTGTTGGCTGCCCAACGAGCAGTGTAGAGCAGAGCCAGACGAAGGTGAGATTAGCTTGGACTGAACTGAAGTGTACGTTTTGCCCATTATTAAATTTCATGAGAGTCTCTGGCATTAGAGTCAGCTGCTTAGGATCTTGTTTGCCTACACGAAAAAGACCCAGATTCTTATTTAGTCCAGAAGGCAGAATGGGACAGTAGAGAGAGTGCTGACTTTGAATTCTGATACTCCCAGTGTTAAATCCTATCTTTGTCACTCGCCAGCTATTTTTAATAACCTTCTTTGGACAAATTGTGTCTCCTCTGAGTTTTATTTTCCTTAAAAGTGATCATATCTCCCTTCAAAAAATCTGTTTAATCTTCTGGACTTCCTTTGGCACCCCTTTTCCTCTCACCTACTGTGTACTACCTATACTGGTCTTCTTTCAATTTTTTGAGGCAATCCTGCCTCAGGACCTTTGCACCTGCTCTTAATATTTGCTAGAATGTTCTGCACCCAGTCCTGCATACTGATTCCTTGTCATTGTTTGGGTCTCAGGTCAAATGTTACCTCCCAGACTGACTATCCTTGAGCACCCTATCAAAAATTGCTGGTAGCCACTTAAAGATCACTCTGTTATATTTTTACTATAGCATTTAATATTATCTCAAAGTATCTTATGTATGTATTTGTTTGCATGTTTCCTATTTGTCTCTTATTTTCCACTAGAAATCAAGTTTCATGTGAGAAATCAAGTTACTGCTTATTTCCTCAGCATCTAGAACAGTGTCTGGCTCATAGTAAGGGTTTGTAAATATTTGTTGGATGAATGGATGGATGGTTTCTTACAAGGAGAAAATGGATTGCTGTAGAATAATTGCAAAAACAACTGCAATTCTTCACTCTTTCTGTACTTTTTGCAGTGATAGTTTTAGTTCTTTCTGTCAAAAGATGGAGTCAGTTGCCCCATTACTGACTCTAAGCTGGCCTTGTGACTCTGGGCCAATAAAATGCTACCAATATGATAGGGTGCCAGTCCTAAGCCTAGGCCTCAAGAGGTCCCACATGCTTCTAGTCTGTCACGTGGGACCCTGACTTCACTATGAGAGACATGTGGCCCAGTCACCATTGTTCCTAACACCCACCCAATTGCCAGACACATGCCCTACTTGGGGTCGTTATACCCTACTACACAAGCAGCCCCTATCCAGCCTACTAGCTGGACACAGGTGCATAAGTGAACCCAACTGAAATCAGCTCAGACATAGACTCAGGAAAAGCCACTGAGTTTTGAACATTTGGCTTGACACACAGTAGGCACTTGAGAAAAGGTAGCCACTTATTAGTGTGGTAGGTGTGCACTCTTTGGGTGGTCAAAGGGACCTTTTCCATCTGGGGAGTCCTAAGTTTAGCCATGAGAGGCGTGGCCCTATGTTGACCAGGATGTGTGTCCCCACTCGGCCCCGGGCAGTCCCATTTCTGCTAATAGCAAATACCTCTCAAGCTTTGCACTTGCTCCTTTGACCTTGGGGTCAGAAGAGCACTGAGGAGCCTTATGTAGACCTGGCTCTTTGTTTGACTTGAATAATACATGCATTTTCCTGTTTCTATGATGTTTTTAGGCCTCTGATTTATGGCAATGAGTGTGCCCCTCTGTTTGCCCTGGCTTTTGTTAATGACCTATCATGAATTATCCACGGAAGAAATGTTAAACGAGCAAATTAGGCATTAACCTTACATTATAGATCAACCACACGATTGGATTCTTCACAGCTACAAATGTGACAGCATAAAGCATTAAGTATTGATGGTCCTAGGAAGGGCTGAGAGAATGGAGAGAGACAAGCAGAATGATGTAGGGGAGGGAAAGAAAGAAGATGCCTCCTTGCAAGCCTACTGGTAGGAAGGGAAATTAGTGAGATGGAATCAAATTGCCTGTGAATGGAATCAGAATGTACCCACTTATTGTGTGATTTCATCAAATAAGGAATGAAAACATAGAGCTCTGAAGAGTGAGACACCATATCATAGGGCCATGCACTAGGTTCTTGAAAAAGATTCTTTCTCTTTTCTCTCCTTTTGGAGAATTTGTCTTATAAAAACTATCCGCTACTTTCCTCCCCCAGCTACCTTGTTAAGATAAGCCATACTTAATTCTTGGTAGAACCAATTGGCACTCTGAACATGAATGATGCATAAATTAGTCAAGTCGAGTTGTGTAAAATCCTTCTAATAAGTAGCTGGGTGAACTTAATTATCTCTCTCTCTCTTTATATACATATATATATACACACACATGCATATATATATATATACACATACACATACATGTGAATATGTGTGTGTGTGTAGTACTTTCAGCTCATAAAATGCTTTCTTACCAATCATCTAACTGATTCACAGAACTACTAGAGAGATGTTCAGGGCATGCTTGATTAAAGGTTATGGAGCATAAATAACTTATCTACTGGGTGAATCCAGTAGATAAGTTGAACTTTAGGCTTTCATTGTAAGTCTTTTTCTATTTTCATGATGCTATTTGACCTCCCTCTTCAAATCACTTCCCTTTTCTGGAATATGATTCTTACTTGGTACAATGGAGGATACATGGAGTGAGTCTGCTTTCCCCAGCTTCCTTCTAAAGAAAACTGTCCTGGCCTGAGTCCTTCTTCAGTAAGGGACCATGTTGGATATTACATGACCCTCCCCAGCCACACACACATTTACCTTAGCCGCAACTGATTGGCTGAGATGTGGTCACCTGACCCAGAGTAGCCAATCAGCAGGTTTGTCCATAAGCATAGAGAGAGAGACTGGGCCAATTAGGTTCTCTCTTAGGAATATGAACTAAGTGGCCCCAGATGTGAGGAAGGCCAGGACTCCTCTGAAGTGGGACTGGGAAACACAGAAGCCAAATTGGGGAAATCTTCTGAGGTAATGTTACAAAGATGAGGATGTTGAAGCAGATTAGGGGCAAACAGAGAAGGGAGGAGCAAAGGTGGAGAGAAGGGAGGGGAACCGGGAGGGGGAAGGAGAGAGGGATAAAAGAAGAATGGATGGGAGAGGAGACGGAAGGATTGATAAATTCTTTGGCCCCTAAGATACTCTGGTTCCATTTCTAGCATCTGTATATCCTCACTCCCTTTTTCTGTTTGGAGGTAGCAGGAGCGGACTTGACACAGTGATTTCCAAAGCCCAAATTCTGGGCTTCCTGAGTTCTGCATCTGTATATTCTTAGCATGACACGAGAGCAAAGAGGGAGCATGTTATTTCACTTAAAAAAACTATGTCTATATCTATTCTATATCTATATCTGTATCTATACAGACCTAGTGTCTTCTGAAGACTTTTGTATGGTCATGTGGAAGAGACTGAGGAGCCTGAGGCTGACTTTCAGGCCCTGATGGAATTGAACATGAACTCTTCATGCCTTTTGACACCACGATAGAGACTGATCAGACTATGAGAGGGAAGTTGGATGGCTGGCGCCATGGTGAATGGCCAACTCTACAGGTGTAGGATGCGTCCCATCCTCACTCAGGTGGATGCCTCGTCGTGAGGTGTCCATTCCATACACCATCACACGTCCTTGTAAGGTAAGGGTCAGCATAGGACCCTGCCTGGTACACCATGTAGATGATGTATTTCAGGAGCGCAGTGCCATTGCTGCTCATGTTACCCACTGTGTCCCTGACATCAGACACCCTCCCTAGGCCAGGTGCCAGAAAACATCATGAGGAAGCAAAGAATTAATCAGGGTAAGTGCTCAAGCAAATCAGCAAGAAAAAAACAAGACAACTCCATTAAAAAGTGGGCAAAGACATGACCAGAAACTTTTCAAAGGAAGATAGTCTAATGGTCAACAAACACATGAAAAAGTGCTCAACATCTGTAATCATTAGGGAAATGCAAATCAAAACCACAATGAGATATCACCTAACACCAGTAAGAATGGCTTTTATCTGGCTCGGCACCTGTAGCTCAGCAGCTAGGGCACCAGCCACGTACACTTGAGCTGGTGGGTTCTAATCCAGCCTGGGCTTGCCAAACAACATTGACAACTACAAACAAAAAATAGCTGGGTGCCATGGCAGGCACCTGTAGTCCCAGCTACTTGGGAGGCTGAGGCAAGAGAATCGCTTAAGCCCAAGAGTTGGAGGTTGCTGTGAGCTGTGATGCCAGGTCACTCTACCAAGGGTGACAAAGTGAGACTCTGTCTCACACACACACACAAAAGAATGGCTTTTATCAAAAAGTCCCCAAAGAACAAATGCAGTTGTGAATGTAGAAGGAAAGGAACACTTACACACTGTTGGTGGGACTCCAAACTAGTACAACCTCTATGGAAAGTAGTATGGAGATTCTTCCAAGAACTAAAAGTAGACCTACCATTCAATCCAGCACTCCCATTACTGGGTAGTTTACTCAAAGGAGAAAAGGACATTTTACTATAGAGACACTTGCATGCAAATGTTTATAGCAGCACAGTTCACAGTCGCAAGGTTGTGGAAACAATCCAAATGCCCTTTAATACATGAGTGGATTGATAATATGTGGTATTTGCACACCATGAAGTATTACTCAGCCATAAACAAAAATGGTGATCTGGGATCTTTCTAACAATGTGGATGAAGCTGGAGACCATTCTAAGTGAAGTATCTTAGGAATGGAAAAACAAACACCACAGATACTCAATACTAACCTGGAACGAGTCAATCAACCCAGAGGTGCACACAAGGAAGCAAAATTCCATGGGAATCAAGTGAGTGGGAGGGGCGAGCAGGGGTTGGGTTAATTCACACCTTGTGGGTATAATGCACACATTCTGGGTGAAGGACACACTTATAACTGTGACCTGAAATGTATAAAACTATGTAACCAAAACATGTATATCCCTGTACTATTCTGAAAATAAAAAAAAAAAAAAATTACTGAGGGTGGTGGAAAAGTGAGTGTAGCCGGTGACATGTGTGAGTCTATAACCAGATGGGTCAGTTTCATTTTGGTCCCCCCACCCAATGATTGGGCCCATATTCTGCATGTCCACTGTAAGCATTTCATCCCAAGAGCTGACGCCATGGCACATTAATAATGCACTCTGGGTGCTTGAGTTTTATTAAAACTGAAAATAAATCTACATTAAAAACAAGCGGTGGCTAAATTTCATTTAGCAAAAATTTGCTGCGGTTTGGTCCTTCTTAAGGCTGTTTTTGAGAGAACAGCACATTTGAAACCACCAAATTACTCTTATAATCTCTTCCTTTTTTGAGCTCTGAATTAGTGAAGACTTTCGGTACAGTAATTGAGTAGATATTTTTGGGTACTTGTGGCGAGGGCAGTCATTCTCAGCATAGGTACGTAAGAGAAGGGTGTTACCACCTATATTCTATACTCTTCTAGGGGTGAGTTTTCATGCAGGAATTTGCTCAGAGCCCTGTTCAAAGAAAAGACAGCAGAACACTTAATATTCCCAGGTCTTCCCCGCTCCCTAAATCCTCCCACCTGGCCTTCCTTCTTCCCAACTCCATTTCCCATGTGCGTTCTTAGTTTTTCACCTATCCTGCTTTACTTCTTTCTTCTTTCTCCTTACGTTTTTTAAAAAAAAAATTGTAATAACAGATATAAAATTTACCATTTGAGTTGTTTTTAAACCCACAATTCAGGGGCACTGGGGATGTTCACATTGTTGGGCAGCCATCACCACCATTCATCCCCAGAACTTTTTTATCTTCCCAAATGAAAACTCTGTATTTATTGAGTAATCACTCCCGTCTTCCCCTCCCCCAGCCCTTGGTAACTACCATTTGACTTTCTGTGTCTCTGAATTTTACCACTCATATAAGTGGAATCATACAAGATTTGTCCTTTGTGTCCAGCTTTATTCTCTTAGCATAATACTTTCAAGCTTCATCTATGTCAGGGCATAGAGCAAAATTAGCTTCCTTTTCATGGCCAAATAATAATATTGAATTGTATGGTTAGACTACATCTTGTTTATCTGTTCATCAGCTGATGGGCATTAGGGTTGTTTTCACTTCTTGGCTCCTGTGAATAGTGCTGTAATGAACACGGGCGTACAAGTATCTCTCCTTATCTTTGCTGCCTTTTCCAAAGACGTATTGTAAGCTCACACAGTGGGGACGTGCCCTTCCCCTGGGGTCCATCCAGTTGCTTCTGGCTTTGCTCTTTTATCCTACATCAAAGCCTTTGTTCTCTAGTCATTTTAGCCTGATTTCAGCTTGGTACCCAGTTTTAGGCTGGGTGAGACCAGGGAGACAGAACAAGGAAATGATTTGGTTCTTTGGTGGATGACAGTCACAGGTGTTCTCCAGCAGGGCATACACACATAAGTAGCAGGGCAGGATGCTTCAGAAGAAAGAGCCTGGACTTGGCATCATACAATCTGAAGTCCAGTCTAGACTCTGGCCCTTACTGTTCTCAGTTTGCCTCATCTGGAAAATGGGAATGATGCTTCCTATGCACTAGGACCATCTTGAAGATCAAAGAAAACAACTTCTCTGCTCAGAACCAGGCACACAGATTGTTGGATGCTCCTCAGCTCCTTCTGGCCTTGCATAGCACAGACCTCAAATAGTTCAGGCCTACAGAGACCAGAGAAGTCAAAGGGCAGATTCTTTCACTGTAGTGTCGGGCAGAGGGTTATTAAAGTCTGGAATCAGGGTTTGTTCCAGGAAGGGTTGGAGGATACAGTGACTCTGGCCTCGAGTTTTCTCCAGGAAGGTCTCACTCTGTGGCTCACTACCCTCTCAGACCTCATAGGCTTCCAGCAAACTGTGGCTTGAACTCCATCTTCTTTTACATTTTGAAATCCAGATCCTCATATTGGCATCTTCAGAGACCCCTTTGAGCAGAACTGGTCTTTCTCTTTTTTGTTCTTTCTCTCACAAAGTGTTTTCCCCTGCCCAACACTGGGGTTTTAAATGGGAGCTCCATCTGGCAGTTGGAAGAAGGAGAGAAGTCCTGGGTAAAGATGGGAACTTCTTCAGATGTCAAGGCTTAAGCTTGTGTTCTAGGCAGGGAAGTCTGAGCCCATCTCATATCTTAAACAGAAGGAGGGTGTAGTCCTGTCGCTGCGGCTCATCTGATAAACATTTCCTGAGCACTGGACTATCTGCCTGGCTTTGTGTTGGTTGTGTGGATGTAGCAATCAATGTCAGCTTGTTGCCCTGGTAGTACTCAGATTCTTGAAGGGGTGGGAAGGACAAGTCAAATGGCAATGACTTCTCAGGATTAGTGGAGTGAAGGTGAGAGGCACGGGGCGCCGTGAGAGCAGAGAAGAGGAGCATCTAATGCAGGGAAGGCTTCCTGGAGGAAGGGGTGTGTGCCTACTAGATGCAGATGAAGTAGCCACGTCCAGAAGCACAGAGAAGGCTTGCCAGGTGAGAGATGCTGGGTGTGTAAACATCTGGATGTGAGAAAGAATGTGATGTTTGGGGGATTAAAACCTAGTCAGTCTCACCAGGGAGAGCAGTCTTTGAGGGATAGAGAGTATGAGAGATGAAGCTGAAAACATGAGCAGGACCCTCACAGTGGCTGCTATTGGTTGTGTTGGACCATAGGAGCCAATAAGGGAATTTGGCAGGAGAGAGAGGAGCCGTTGGATTGGTTTTTGGAAAGTTCCCCTTTGCAGTGGCAGAGTGGAGGGTGGCCGGATTGGACAAAGGCAGTGAAGACAGAAAAACCGTTAAAAGACAAAATCAGTCCCATCTTTAAGGCCAGAGGGGCTGCGCTCTGTGCATGGCTCCATCAATTCAGCACCCTGAACCTTTATTAAACACCAAGGGTATACCCAGCTTGGTGCCAACCAGCCTACTTTGATGACTAGGAAATGGCTGGCTGATACACAGGGAGTGAGTGCCGGCCTGGAGACGTGATGGCTGAGGAGGGAAAAGAGATTTGAAGATGCAGACTGGGCGGGGGGCAGGGGAGGGGTCGCTGGAGGGGAGGGGAGAGAGAGGTATAAAGGTCAGTTGAGGCTTGGGCTTGGCATGAAGATTTATGGCCTCCCCGGCTCTTGCTCCTGCTCTGCCTCTCCCGCCCCCTCGCCCACCCCCTTCTCTCTTTCTGGCGGCATGTTCTAGAAACACACATTATCTCTATTAATACCAGCCACAAGGTCATTACTCAGGCACCAACTTTTCCTCCAGCATAAATATTTATACAGGACTGACCCGTGGCTGCTGCATTTTCCCTTTATTTGATTCCTGCCGCCTTTTGTGTCTTGCTAGTCTGCTGGCTAACGTGTTTAGCTCCTCTGTCTGGAAACTTCGGAGCCAGCCAAGTCTCTGGGAATGATGATGGTGGCAGGGAGATGCGGATGCTCAGGGTGGGGGAGGAAGGAGGAGGAGGCAGGGTTGGCACCACTTGCCCAACACCAGTACAGACCCAAGGGGGGCCATGGAAGGGGCCCTGATAGGCAAATAACAGGCTGGCAAAGCTCTGGAGAAGGCCCCCGGGGTCAGGGGAAAGCTCTTTTCTTGCTCTCAACAAAGAAAAAAATCCAAATCAGAAGTAGACTTGGGGCTTACAGAGCTTAAGCTTGAGGACTTCCACATTTGCAAAAGCCCCTGAGTGGGGACCTAGCAAAGTGTCCCCGTGGTCATGTATTCTTATGAAATTGGTAAACATGAGATATTTTTATATGATTTCTCACAGAGGTTCTCCCTGGAAAATTAGCTACATGCCCCCCCCAAACCTGGACTAGTTTGTGTTGATTGAATGATTTAGGGCTCTTTTTGCTGACAGTAAATGTTGAAAGGTAAATATTTCATGAAATAATACTACTAGTAACAACAATAATAATACTGACTACTCTTAGAGGACCTACTGCATACCAGGCTCTAAGACACAGATGTATAATTTTGAACTCAAGGAGGGAAAGTGTTCAGTCCAAAGTCCCACAGCTGATGAGGGAAGGAATTAGGACTCAGACCCAGGGCTGGGCATGCCTTCCTCCGGACCTCCAAAAGCGGGCATGGACCTGGACATATGCACGCAATACATACAGATATTTTAAAATTCTGTATCAAACACCTCTGCAAAGGAAAAGCACGAAGCTCCGAGGGGGAAGTGATGATGCTAAGTCAGTACAGCAAACGTCTCAAGACAAAATCAGGGACGTGGTGTGTCTCATGCGTTCCCAGCACCCCGAGCACGACCATCCTGCAAACAAAGACGGGGTGGGGAGGCCGTCGGCGCAGAGTTTTGTTTGGCAGTGTGATAAAGGGTGGGTTTTTCCTCTGCTAATTTTCTTTTAAGTTGTTTTGGCAATTTTTACGAAGGACATTTCACACATTTCTTTCTTTCTTTTTTCTTTTTTCATTGCAGTCTGGCCGGGGCCAGGTTTGAACCAGGGGCCGGCGCCCTACCCACTGAGCCATAGGCTCCACCCTATTCACACATTTCTTTAAGGAGAAATGAAGATGCCTTATTTCCTTCTGCAGGTGGGCTGGATGTGAGGCTGGGGTGCTAGGGAGGATGCATGGAGCAGGTGGTGGCACGAGCTAGAGTTGCCGTGGATACTGGTGCAGTTCTGATGTTGGGCGCTCAATCAAGTATGGAGCTGGGGACGGCACGGTGGCTCACACCTGTAATCCTAGCTCTCTAGGAGGCTGAGGCAGTTACATCCCTTGAGCTCAGGAGTTTGAGACCAGCTTGAGCAAGAGCAAGATCCTATCTGCACTAAAAATAGAAAAATTAGCCGGGCGTTGTGGCAGGCACATGTAGTCCCAGCTACTTGTGAGGCTGAGTCAAGATGATCTCTTGAACCCAGGTGTTTGAGGTTGCTATGAGCTGTGAGGCCATAGCACTCTAGCCTGGGGCAACAGAGTGACACACTGTCTCAAAAAAGAAAAAAAAAAAAGGAAGACAATGTTTTCCACCAACTTGGGAAAGGAGATGGTTTTGATATGGGTCTGCAAGCAATTGATTTATTATGGCCTCTGTGCAGCCAAACCTCTCTGCTAAGGATAAGCTGTATTTGCAGCTGCTCCCCAGCAACAGCATCACTGCCTGAGCTCCACCTCAGATCATCTGGCAGCACATTCCCACAAGGAGCACGCAACCCAGATCCCTTGTGTGTGCAGTTTACAGTAGGGTTTACACTCCTATGGGAATCTGATGCCACCGCCTATCAGACCGGAGGCGGAGCTCAGGTGATGTCCTCAGCCTAGCACAGTATCTGGCATGTAGTAGGCACCTCATAAATGTTTATTGCCTGATGAATGAATGAGTGAGTGAGTGACTTCTGACCAAAGACCACCTCTTCAGAAACATTTGAATTTTTTTCCTTTTTCATTTATTTTTTATTTTTTTAATAATTTTATTAAATCATAATTGTGTACATTAGTGCAATCATGGGGCACAATGTGCTGACTTCATATACAATCCGAAATATTTTGGTCAAACTGTTAAACATAGCCTTCATGGCATTTTCTTAATCACTATATGAAGACATTGATATTCTACATTTAATACGTTTCACCAGTACCCTTCTAAGATGCACTGTAGGTGTGATCCCACCAACTGCCCTCCCTCCACTCATCCTCCCCCCTCCCCTCCCCTCCCTTGCCCTTTTCCCTGTATTCTTGTGCTATAATTGGGTTTCCAGTAAGAGTAGCCCACATAACAAAATCCAAAAACCAGAGATATTGGTGTGGAGGTGGAGAAAAGGGAATACTTCTACATTGCTGGTGGGAATGCAAACTAATACATTCCTTTTGGAAAGATATTTGGAGAATACTTAGAGATCTAAAAATAGACCTGCCATTCGATCCTATAATTCCTTTATTAGGTATATATCCAGAAGACCAAAAAATCACATCATAATAAAGATATATGTACCAGAATGTTTATTGCAGCCCAATTCATAATTGCTAAGACGTGGAAGAAGCCCAAATGCCCATCGACCCACGAATGGATTAATAAATTGTGGTACATGTATACCATGGAATA
>CAUYRH010070523.1:0-14741 GCA_963574655.1 Perodicticus potto
TGGCGGGCGCCTGTAGTCCCAGCTACTTGGGAGGCGGAGGCAAGAGACTCGCTTGAGCCCAGGAATTGGAGGTTGCTGTGAGCTGTGATGCCACACAATCCACTCTATCCAGGGTGACAGCTTGAGGCTCTGTCTCAAAAAAAAAAAAAAATATATATATATAGATATATATGTGTGTGTGTGTATATATATATAACCGGGTGTTGTGGCGGGTGCCTGCAGTCCTAGTTACTTGGGAGGCTGAGGCAAGAGAATCGCTTGAGCCCAGGAATTGGAGGTTGCTGTGAGCTGTGATGCCACACAATCCACTCTATCCAGGGTGACAGCTTGAGGCTCTGTCTCAAAAAAAAAAAAAAAATCTATATATATATATATATAGATATATATGTGTGTGTGTATATATATATATAACCCGGTGTTGTGGCGGGTGCCTGCAGTCCTAGTTACTTGGGAGGCTGAGGCAAGAGAATCGCTTAAGCCCAAGAGTCTGAGGTTCTGTGAGCTGTGTGATGTCACAACACTCTACTGAGGGTAACAAAGTGACACTCTGTCTCAAAATGTGTGTGTGTGTGTGTGTGTGTGTGTATCCTTTGATCTAGAAATTCTACTTCTAGGAGTTTAGCCTACAGATATATTCAGAAATGTCTTTAAACATATAGGTGTAAACTTATTTATTGCAACATAATACAGACTGCAATAGTTTAGAAACAAACTCAGACTTCATCAATAGGGACTCACAGATGTCATCTCTTTAGCAAGTGATTTCTGGATCCCCACCTTGTGCTTAGTGTCCCTCCTCTGTGTTTCTAAGGACCTCAGCACCCCTTGTTTTACAACCTTTAATATTGAAGGGATCTTTGTGTGTCCCCCAGGAGGTTTCTATTACTTCCCTCATTTTGCAGATGAGGCTAGGGCTCAGGAGGCCTGTCCTACCTTCCAAAAGAGGGTGAGCCAAAGCATCTGCACAGGCACAGAGAGACATGAGAAAGGGAGGAGTCGGGGAAGAGGAATGGCCAGTGCGGTGCAGTACAGGAGGAACGGCTCTCTGTGCTATGGTGGCGGGTGTGATCTTTAACCTAGGGCAGTGATTCTCAACCCTCCTAATGCCTCGGCCCTTTAATACAGTTCCTGTGGGCTCGGCGCCTGTGGCTCAACGGGATAAGGCGCCAGCCACGTACACCTGAGCTGGCGGGTTCGAATCCAGCCTGGGCCCGCCAAACAACAATGACGGCTGCAATCAAAAAATGGCCCGGGCGTTGTGGCAGGCGCCTAAAGTCCCAGCTATTTGGGAGGCGGAGGCAGGAGACTCGCTTGAGCCCAGGAATTGGAGGTTGCTGTGAGCTGAGATGCCACAGCACTCTATCCAGGGTGACAGCCTGAGGCTCTGTCTCAAAATAATAATAATAATAATAATAATAATAATAATAATAATAATAATAATACAGTCCCTGTGGGTCGCGACCCACAGGTTGAGAACCACTGACCTAGAGGATTTGATTTAGTTTCTTAGGGGGCAAAAGTCATTTAAGCACAGAACCTAAAGAGTTCCACGGAGTAAACTCAAAGTAAGAGACGGAGACGGCGAGAAGATGGAAAGAAAGAGCAAGACGGAGAATGAGACCTCTTTGAGGACCAGTCACATCAGCCCTGGATGGTTCCAATAAGGACCCTTGAAAATGAGTGGAATAGTCTTCTTTCAGGCAACATGTAAGATAGGGTATGGGTCCCTGCATGTGTTTATCTAGGTGTGTTAGTGACGGAATGGCTCTTAGGAAAGAAAAGGGCTGCTAAAACTTAGAATTCAACTTTAAGGATTTACCCAAAACTTTACTCAAAGAGATTTCCTGATGCTAATATTACTTGCCTAATTGAGGGCATGGCCCACCTGCAGCTACCAGTGCCCCCAGTCTGTCTAGTTACATTGGGGCAGGGGTGCCTCTGGGTGAGTCTGAGGGAACCCTGACCCCTCTCAGCTGGGAATGAGAGAGCACACAATTACCCTTCTCTCTCTAAAAAGAAATAAAACCTAGGACTTTCAGGATATAAACTCATTAGTTATAGAACTAAAAGTTTTATCAATATTAACAGACGTTAAATTCGTGATACTAATTACAATTTGACCCTAAAATGTTCTAAAGTGCTCAGTGACCTCAATGAACTTAAGTACCAAAGAATAGCCCATGGCCGGGCCTCTATGAAGAGCTGGGGAAGAGTGAACGCCTTCCAAAAGTAAAACGCACAGTAGTAACAGGTTTCTACTTCCTCACTGAATTCTGTGGGGAGAAGGAAGAGATGCGAGAGAATGCTTGTGGTTACAGACTGCTGTGTGAGGTGGAAGTCCTCAGCCACCGCGCTTCACGCGAAGGGCGCTTCTTCACAAAACCACAGCACAACAAAGGGGCCAAACTAAGATGGCTTTGAAAAGTCCCCACAGCGGGAGAGCGGGAGCGGGGAGGGGACAGCAGCCGCCCCTTCAGCTCTCCATAGGAGTGGTCTCTGGGGTCCCTGGGCTGAAGGCCAAGAGGGAGGTAGGGGTCTCGGGTGCTCCCCTGAGCTCCGGGAGAGCCTGTGGCTCCTTCAATTCCAGGACCACGCGGCTCAGAAGGCCTTTGAGCAGCTGCATTTCTCGGAGCAGCTGGTCCACGTCGGGTTTCAGGGCTCTGGCTGACTGTTCCAGGGGCGTCGGCGGAGCACAGGCAGGTGGCCCCGCAGTGGGGCCGCCGCCCGCCGGGAACTGCAGCCCCGCGGAGGTGGTGTTCGGGACGGAGGTGACCGACGGCACCGATCTGGACACCGGGGGCTTTCTGAAGGAAAGCGGCTTGTTACCGGGAGCCAGGGCTGCTGCCCGCAGGTCGGGGGCGGTGGTGGAGGCCGGGTTCAGGTGCGAGCCTGCGAACGCACCGCGTACTGAGTCCTTTCCTCTGGGCGCCGGGGCGGGGTCAGGCGTGGGCGGCGGAAGGGAGTGAGGGCGGTCGGAATAGGGGTGCGAGGGGAGGGCAGCGGAGGTGGGAAAGGCGGGGGCGGGACAGGAAGGGCGAGGCGGAGGAGCCTGCTGGGTGCAGAAAGGTGTTGCGGGGCTGCTCGCCCTCGTGAGCGCCCCGGGGCGGGGTACGGGGGACCGCGGTGTCACTTACCGCGCCCTGGGAGCTGCAGCCACGGGCTGCGTTTCCGGACGCTGCGGGTGGCGGTAGCTGCCTCGCACCAGTACGATTCGAGCTCTTCGATTTCGGGCTCGGGGACCGTGAACTCTGCACCCCAGTCGAAGCGGCGCACGGTGCGACTGTACTTGTAGAAGGCGAACTGCAGCGGCGTGTCGCGCTTCTGCGGGTGCAGGCGCGTCTCGCAGCGCAGGACCACCCCGCCGCGGGCCTCCTCCGGACCCAGCACCCTCAGCACCGGCGCCTGGAAGAGCTCTGCGGAGAGGGCAGGGAGGAACCCGGGCCGGCTTGTCTGTGGCCCGGAGACCCCTCTCTGGGAGGAGGGAGGAAAGCCTTCTGAAATGTGGGGCGGGGACCGAGACCGGAGGAGGCCAGCCCAGATGTTTCATATCTTATCCCTACGGACGCCCCGCTCGAGCTCTCCGGGCTGGAAGAGGGTGTGCTGCGCCTGCTTTGAGGAACACGAGGCCTCTTCCCCTTCGTCTGAGTCCCGCCGCTCCCCCTGCCACTGCTGCTGCCCTTCTGGCTGGGTCTGGGGCCCGAGCCCCCCCTCCCATGCAGGGGATCCCCAAGCGGAGTAAGAAGCCACGGTGTGCGTCAGTGGGAAGGGACACCAGCCTCGGAGCAGGCTGCGAGTCAAGCTCGCCACTACGTAGGAGAGGAGAAAGCGCTCGAGGTCTAGCAGAGAAATCCGCCAAGTGGCAGCTAGCTGTTTGAACCTCCTTCCCTGATTCCTCCCGCCTGATTCCTGTCCTAGAATTTCCCACTGCTCCCTTGCCGCCCTCCCGAGCCCCAGGTCTTTCCCACCTTGCACGGTCACAGCCACCTTGGAGGAGAACATAGGTGCGCTCTCCACGGGGATGCGCATGGTGCCTGAGCACTGGTAGCGCCCGCTGTCGCTGGCGCGCGCCTGCAGCACGGTGTAGTTGGCGCTGGAGTGGAAGTAGCGCACGGCCTTGTCGTCGCGGTAATAATGAAGTTTGTAGACCACCTTGTCGTACCAACCGCGACAGCGCATGACCAGTGGCTCGCCCTCGAACACAGCAGCATAGGGCACTTGAAGGATCAGCCAGTCTACGTAGACACCACAGACACGTTTGATTTCACAGAAAATCCAGCCCTGGCGGTCTCCCATCCTCAGCTCCCATCATCTCCCACTCTCCCCCACCTCCCATCAACTCCAGCCCTCTTGCTTGAGCCACCAGGCCTTCCCTGGCGGTTGGCACCACCAACCTTCCTAATGCAAGGTGCTTCAGAGATTGAGGAAGAAGGAGGCAGGCTGGTCCTTCATTAAGAACTAGGCAGCCAAAGACGCCTGAGACTTTGTTCTGGTTTCAGGGACTATTGCCCGTCAGAAGCAAGTTTAAACTCCTTAGGATAGCATCAGGGCCTTCCTACGAGGGCCCTGCTTACCTCTCCAAAACTATGTCAGTATTCTCCCCTGCCTTATTTCTTTACCCTCTTGACCTTCCAACTTAGTCCTAACAAAGACTAAGTTCTAGCCATGCTGAACTGCTGAGAGAATTGGCCCTTCTCCAAGGCCAAGGCCTTTGTACCTGCCATATCCTCAGCCAAGAAGTTCCTCCTGTTTAAGCTGAGGCCTACTTGTCCTGCATGTCCAGGCTTAGACCTTATCTCCTCCAGAAATCTTGTCTCACTACCTAGGACAGCTAACACTCACACAGCCCTAGCCCATGCTAGATGCCACTTTAGGTTTAGGTGGTGTACATTAAGAATTCTGCAAGTATTAGCTACAAGCTGTATGCACTCTCAGTCTCTAAGCAGTAATCACTCTTATCTTAGTCAATATATGATTGCATTAACTAACAATTTCCAAATAAGAGACCACAGAGTATGGATATGAAGTGCATGTAAGTGCTAATTTGAACCTTAAAATTCTGAAAACAAATTGTGACCCACTGGGCTTAAAATTCTGAAATGGATATGAAGTGCATGTAAGTGCTAATTTGAACCTTTAAATTCTGAAAACAAATTGTGACCCAATGGGCTAAGATTATATAGTATTTTCCTATGAGATAGTCCATCCTGTACTTTGATTACTTTGATAAACAAATTACTGTTATTTTTCTTTCTTTTCATTTTCATTTTCTTTCTTTATTCTACTTCATTTTTTTTTTTTTTTTTTTTTTTGAGACAGAGTCTCACTCTGTTGACCCAGGCTAGAATGCTATGGTGTAGCTCCCAACAACTGCAATCCTGGGCTCAAACAATCTTCCTGTCTCTGCCTCCTGAACTACAGGCACCCACCACCATATCTGGATAATTCTTCTATTCTTAGTAGAGACAGAGTCTCACTTTGCTCAGACTGGTCTCCAACTCCTAAGCTGAGGTGATGCTCCTGCCTGGGCCTCCCAGAGTGTTGGGAGAATAGGCATAAGCCACTGGTCCTATTTTTACTTTTCTTATCCTGCTTAAAAACCTTTCAAATATCTCTGAAGAGTCAGTTTCTTTTGACTCCTAGGTATACATGTCTGCAATAAAACTTTGATCAAGTGCTCTATTTAACTTCTGCTTTTTTACTTTAACAGCATGTCATAATTCATTTATTTTAATTTTTTTTTTTTTTTGAGACAGAATCTTGTTGTATCACCCAGCTAGAGCGCAGTGGTGTCATGATAGCTCAATGCACCTTTAAACCCTGGGCTCAAGTGATTCTCCTGCCTTAGTCTCCCAGGCACCCACCACCATTCCTGGCTAATTTTTCTATTTTTAGTGGAGACAAGTCTTGCTCTCACTCAAGCAGAGATCAAACTCCTGAGCTCAAGCGATCCTTCCAGAGTGCTAGGATTACAGGTGTGAGCCACCACGTCTGGCTCATTTTAGTCCCCATAATAACCAGAGAGATAAATGGTGTTATTGTCCCTTCCTTATGGCTGTGGACACGAGGCACAGAGAGGCATCACGCTGTTCAATGGAGAGCAATTCCTTTACCAGTGCTCAGCCTGCCTAGGGATACTACCTGTTCCTGCTTTGCTTTGTCTGCTCACTCCTCCCCAGTCCCTAAAATTCTCTGTTCAGCATCCCAGGTCCTCAGAGCCTCTGCTCCTCTAGCTGGTCTCAGAAACAAACAGAAGTGCTCATTTGCCTCACACTGTGGTAGGAGGGTAAGAGGGGAGCTTTGGGGCTAGGCACGCCTTCCTGCCTCTCTCACATAGTGCCTTGAAGGCCCCTGCCTATTCCAGAGCCTCAAGATAGGCCCCAATGTGGTCCTTCTTTCCTGCCCTTGGTAGTGACCCAGTATCACCAGAGGAGACACGTGCTCCTCCTTCCCACATGCTCAGAACACTCACCGTTGGATACAGAGAGGTGGATGGGGTCACTGACAGGTGCTCCCCGTGTTTGGCATCGATACACCCCTGGAGTTTGGACCTCGATGCTCTTCTTATGAGAAGGCAGGAGTAGGTGGCCCAAATACCAGAGAGTGCTGATAGGCCGGGGCTCCAGAAACAGAGGGTGATATCCGTCACACCGCAAGGTTACCCGCTCCCCCTTGAAGATTGTGGTCCAAGGTGGGTGTAGAGACAATATGGGCTTCTCCAGAGTAGCTGGGGGTGCATGGAAGGGGTCAATGTGAAAAAAAGAATCAAGGGGCTCAAAGATGTAATACGAGGTTGGGAAATCTTAGAAAACTCCAGCTTCCAGCTCCTAATTCATCTCCGCAGGAGAAGAGAACACATTTTTGTAGCTAAAAACTATCTGTCCAAATTTAGTTATAGAGATGGAGGAAGAGTGGAAAGAGACACTGCCCTGGGACAGCCAAAAAGTGGGGAGTCTACCCAAGCAGGTCACTTAGGGGAATGGGAGTAGAAGATTGGGATGAGGAAAGCGTAGGACTCACCAGCTTGCCCACTGCTTGGAACTGCAAAACAAGAAAGAGAGAAAAAGAGAATGCTGGGCTCTGCATCCTTAGCACAATGATTACGGCGCCAGCTACATGCACGAGGCTGGCGGGTTTTAGCCAAGCACTGGTCAGCTAAACAACAATGACAACTGCAACAAGAAAACAGCTGGGTACTATGACGGGCGCCTGTGGTCCCAGCCTGTTGGGAGGCTGAGGTAAGAGAATCGCTTAAGCCCAAGAGTTTGAGGTTGCTGTGAGCTGTGATGCCATGGCATTGTACCGAGGGCGACCCTATCTCAAAAAGAAAAAAAAAAAGAGAGAGAGAGAATGCTGGAGATGAGCGGAAAGGCAGGGACTCCTGAACATGGGAAACACTGAATGTTTTCTTCTTCTTTCCCTAGTTTCGCCAGCTCTGAGAAAGTCCCCTCTTCTTACCCCTTCAAAAATAGATAATGAGGCTCACACCTGAGATCCTAGCACTCTGGGAGGCCAGGGTGTGTGGATCGCCTGAGCTCAGGAGTTTGACACCAGCCTGAGCAAGAGTGAAACCCCATCTCTATAAAAAATAGAAAAACTGGCTTGGCACCTATAGCTCAGAGGCTAGGGCACCAGCCACATATACCAGAGCTGGCGGGTTCGAACCCAGTCTGGGCCTGCCAAACAACAATGACAACTACAACCAAAAAATAGCCGGGCGTTGTGGCGGGCGCCTGTAGTCCCAGCTACTTGGGAGGCTGAGGCAAGAGCATCACTTAAGCCCAGGAGTTTGAGGTTGCTGTGAGCTGTGATGTCTTGCCCTCTACCGAGGGCAACATAGTGAGACTCTGTCTCAAAAAAAAAAAAAATACAAAATAGAAAAACTAGCCAGTGTGTGGCAGGTGCCTGTAGTTCCAGCCTTTTGGGAGGCTGAGGCAAGAGGATCACTTGAGCCCAAGAGTTTGAGGTTGCTGTGAGCTTTGATGCCAGGACACTCTAGCCAGGGTGACAGAGTGATACTGTCTCAAAAAAACAAAAAAATAGATAATGAACCATTGGGGATGAGAGGATTGACTGCTCACCCCTATACCCCATACCCTGCCCCATCTTATTCTCCACCACCCATAGTCCTTCTCCTGCTGTTGCCTTATTGAGGACTCACCCAGGAGCAGGAGGGCTGTCAGTGCCCACATGGTGGATCTGACTGCAGCAGCTGCAGAAGGATGAAGATGTCCTGGCATGGGACAGGGAAGAGAGAGAAAGAGGTGGCTGGTGGCTGACCAGCGAATGCGAGGAGATACTGCTACTTCTCCCACCCATTCCTAGCTCCTACAGATGGTGGACTGGAGAGAGGGGGATCCCATCCAAACATGTGTCAACCTTCAGGTAACCCAACAGCCAGGCATTGTCCCACCCACCACCTGTATAGCCAGCTCACAGCTTAGGCCAGCCCTGACACTTGCAGTAAAGGCCGGCGTAGTTCAGGCTCTGTGCAGCATGAGAAAGCCCCATAGAGCCTCGGGCTCTAGCAGGTGACTCTTCCACCTTCATGCTCCTATGGGTATCCCACCCTATCCTACCCCCCACCTTCCTGCCAGCCCTGCATATCTCAACTGAGGAAGACACATCCTCATGTGCTCAGGATCCACTCAGGTCCTTTTTTTCTGCTCAGTGCCATGACAGACATTGACATGAGGCCTAGAGAGGTCAACATTGGGTTGCCTGCACCCAGAGCTCACATCTTCCCACAACAAGTAAACAGAAAGGCGTGACTCACCAACCACTTTGGCCTGGCCCTGGTGTCCAGTTCCCCAGTCAAGGATAGAAATGTAACACATTTCCCCTTTTTCCTCCCTTCCTGAAATCTTAAATTCTCAGAAATTTGAAAACTCTTCTTTCCTGCCCACCCCAATGATCTCACCCTCTGGCCCCGCTCTTCCCTTGTTCCTTTATCCCTTCCCCCACCTGCCCCTGTAAGCCCTCCTCAACCACACCTCGGTCCCGGAACTCCTGACCTGTGGCACAGAAGTCACATCAGCAGCCCCAGAAGCTTCTCAGATCCGACCTCCAGCTCCACGTCTTGTGTCCTCTGAGCCATGTGACTGTGCCTGAGCAATAGGGAACCTGAATTTTCAGGTAAATACTTAATGAAGTTTCCGACCTGATAGTATGTCTCCTTGGGCTCTATCCTCTCCTCACCTGTGGCTGTTTAGAACCAGGGCACCTCCTTCCTTGGAACTCTGGTAGGAAGAAGATCAATTATCAAACACTGTCAACTCTCATTAAGATAGTATCTTCCCCTCTCGTGCCCAAAGTTCCACTCTGAGAATTCCCCCATATTTTAACTTAATGTGCTAACTAGTCTCTGTTAAAAATGCAAATGCTTTAGTAGGTTCACTATGATTCAATAAAAAAAATAAATAAATAAAATTTAAAAAATGCAAATTTTTCCTCTTCGGGAAATGTGACAGGTCATTTATATTGTGCTACCACTTCGGATCCTGTTTTGAGAGCAGGCTTTGATAGAGAGAGAGAGAGATTCTCATAGGTCTAAAAGTAAGGAGGTATTTGATAAGATGCCCAGGACAGTGGGGGAGGGAGAGAAGGAGCAGAGATGGTCAACTGCTGCTTTAGGAGAGCCTGGGCTCGGCACAACCCTGTGCTTCCCCGCACCCGGCCTGACTCCTCATCTCAGGGCAGTAAGGGGCTCCCCACGTCACCCAAGCTTGGCCAGCCCCAGAGATCTGACTTCTGTAGCAGGACTCTACCTCTGTGATAAGAAGGCAGTGCTGTCCTTAGTGCTCCTTATCGTCCACACAAGCTGACCCTATTTGGCTTCTTCTTATCACCCGGAACACAGACCTCAGCCCCTTCACTGGATTCCAGAAAAAAAAACTGACTACATCAAAAATCATGAGCTGCATTGTCTTCCCTGGAAACCTCTGGAATTGCTGGTAGGGTTCATATCAGACAGTCAGAATTTGACTTGAAAAATTTCCCACTCGGTTTTTCTTTATTTTAAGCTGTTCTCTGAATTTTCCACAGATCGGATCTTTCCTCCATCTAGAATTTTTCTTGAGCATTTCTTTTTTTTGAGACAGAGTCTCAAGCTGTCGCCCTGGTAGAGTGCCATGGCATCATAGTTCACAGCAACCTCCAACTTGGGCTCAAGCGATCCTCTTGCTTCAATTTTTCTGTTTTTAGTAGAGACGGGGATCTCGCTTTTGCTCAGGCTGGTCTTGAGCTCATGACCTCAAGCATCCACCCACCTCGGCCTCCCAGAGTGCTAGGATTGGTGCTAGTGAGCCACCATACCCGGCCTCCCCTGAGAATTTCTAATGTTTCACTCCTTTACTATGCATAGCACTGTAGCAGTTATCATTTGTTACTTAAGTAATTTTTCAATACCTATTACAGCATAACTTCTGGAGAAGGTATGCCATCATTTGATAAAAAAAAAAAAATTCTCAGTGATGTTAATGATGATGATGATGAGATAATGCTGCTGTTGCTGACAATAATGACACCAGCTCACTTTATTCATTTATTTATTTATTTATTTATTTATTTATTTATTTATTTATTTATTTATTCATTGACACAGAGTCTCATTCTGTTGCCCAGGCTAGAGTGCCCTGGTGTCAGCCTAGCTCACAGCAACCTCACATTCCTGGGCTCAAGGAATCCTCCTGCCTCAACCTCCCGAGTAGCTGGGCCTAACTACAAGCGCCCTCCACAACTTCTGTCTATTTTTTCTACTTTAGTGGAGATGGGGACCGGCTCACTTTGAGTGAGTGCCTTAGTGTGTGGCAAGAACTTTGCCAAATGCTTCATAGATATTACTTTGTTTAACCCTCACAAGGCCCCTGGAGAAAAGATTATTATCCTCTTTTTTGTTTGAGAAGGATGAAATGATAGAACTGAGATTTGAATGGAAGTCTATCTCACTACAAATCTGTTCTCTTATCAGGAATTCAAGGTACTGCTCAAGGCAGACTGTCATCATTGGTCTTTGCAAGCCCCATCTCTAGTTTCTTAATTCTTTTTTACCCTCCTTCGTTCACATGACTGCTCTCCTCTCCTTCACACAAACACCCACCTTACAGTGTTTGCTCTGTGTTCCTATTTATATGCATGTATTTATACTTGAGAAATACTTAGTTATTATTATGGTTTACGTAAATGACATGGTTCTAGATATTATTTTCTCCTTTACTCTTTAAAATTAATCCCCTGGGTTTAAGATTTTCGTGTTGCTCTACATGCATCTTGCCTCCTGCTCCTGACTGCCCAGTATTCCCCAGTACGCGTCCATCCCATCACACTGATCACTTTTCTGAACGTGCTGGTTGCTGCTCACCCTTGGCTCCCACCACAATTCTACAATGAACTTCTCGGTACGTATTATGAGGTTTGAATGAAATTTATTTTATCTTATTTTACTTATTTATTTTGAGACAGAATCCAAATCAGAATCGGAATCACTTTATCACCCTGAGTAGAGAGTCCTGGCATCACAGCTAACAGCAACCTCAAACTTTTGGGCTCAGGCAGTTGTCTTGCCTCAGCCTCTCAAGTAGCTGGGACTACAGGTACCCAAAACCACCTCCAGCTAATTTTTCTATTTTTAGTAGAGATGGGGTTTAGCTCCTGCTCAGCCTGGTCTCCAACTCCTGAGCTCAGGCAGTGCACCTGCCTCAGCCTCCCAGAGTGCTCGGATTACAGGCATGAGCCACCATGCCTGGCTGGCTGAATGAATTAGTACAAGTAGGGGGCTTTGTTCAGGGCCTGTTGCATAGGAAGCTTCATTTAAGTCACTGCTGAGGGGATGCCAAGCTTCCCTGAAAAGCTGCTACACTGTTTCTATGGGACATGTCTCTGGGAATGGGATTGCAGTGTTATGGCCCTGAATTACATGAATACTCATTCCAAAACTCAGATCTAATTCATTAGCCAGTCCTGACAATTCTACCGTCTACTTACATCTCTTCTTAATTCTACTTATATCTCTTCATTCAGTTATTTCTCCACCCAGTGGCTAGAGAGCTATTTTAAAAGTCTTAATCATATTGTATTACTTCCCCTCCAAATCTCTGAAAGGTGCACTCAGAATAAATTCCACCTTTAAAATAAACGCCTTTCACAGTCAACAGGGCCCTACACATCGGGCCTTTACCTGGCCCTTGACCACATTCCCTATGACTTTCTCTCTGTCTCACTCTGATCTAGCTACACTGTGTTAATAACAGTCCCTAGAACATTCCATGTTTAGTCTTGCTCCAGGCTCTTACTTCCTGTTCTCTCCGTCTGGAAGACTCTTATTCTCCTCCCAGGTCTTCACAGGTTTCACTTCCTCACTCCTCTCAAATGTTAGCTCCTCGGAAAGACAAGTCACTAACCACGCTACCTCAAGTGGTGTTTCCTCACTACTATCCTCTGGCCCTGTATTTCGCTTTATTTCTCTTCACAGCATTTGTCACCACCTGACATTGCATTTATTTGTTTGTGGTAGGTTTTCCCCCACTAGAATGTAAGCTCCGTGAAGGCAGGAAGTTTTTCCTGTTCACTGCTGTATAACCTAAAACAGTGACAGCATATAGTACACAGTAATTAGGTATTTGTGGCATAAAGAAAGCAAGGGAATGAGTAAGATTACTCTCAAAAGGGGCTGCACTTCTTTTTTTTTTTTTTTTTTTTTTGAGACACAGCCTCACGCTGTCACCCTGGATAGAGTGCTGTGACATCATAGCTCACAGCAACCTCCAATTTCTGGGCTCAAACGAGTCTCCTGTCTTCACCTCCCAAGTAGCTGAGACTACAGGCACCCGCCACAACGCCCGGCCATTTTTTGGTTGCAGCCGTCGTTGTTTGGCAGGCCCGGGCTGGATTCGAACCCGCCAGCTCAGGTGTACATGGCTGGCGCCTTAGCTGCTTGAGCCAAAGGCACCAAGCCTGCACTTTTTTTTTTTTTGAGACAGAGTCTCAAGCTGTCGCCCTGGGTAGAGTGCTGTGGCGTCACAGCTCACAGCAACCTCAAACTCCTGGGCTTAAGCAATCCTCTTGCCTCAGCCTCCTAAGTAGCTGGGACTACAGGCGCACACCACAAGGCCTGGCTATTTTTTGGTTATAGTTGTCATTGTTGTTTGGAGGGCCCAAGCTGAATTCAAACCCGCCAGCTCTGGTGTATGTGGCTGGAGCCCTAGCCGCTTGAGCTCGAGGCGCTGAGCTGGGCTGCACATTTTTATACTCCCACTAGCTGTTGCCTCTTGTAAGTATTTCTTTTTTCTTCTTCTTTCTTTCTTTTTTTTTTTCTTTTGAGACAGAGTCTCACTCTGTCACCCTGGGTAAAGTGCTATGGTATCATAGCTCACAGCTATGAGGTTGCTGTGAGCTATGACACTACAACAGTCTACTGAGGGTGATACAGACAGACTGTGTCTTAAAAAAAAAAACAACAAATGATTAAATACTATTGAGCAATCCTCTTGCCTCAGCCTCCTGAGTAGCTAGGACTACAGGCACCCATCAGCATGCCAAGCTAGTTTTTCTATTTTTAGTAGAGATGGGGTCTAGCTCTTGCTCAGCCTGGGCTCTAACTCCTGTGCTCAGACAATCCACCTGCTTTGGCCTCCCAGAGTGCTAGGATTACAGGTGTGAGCCACTTCTCATGGCCTCTTGTTAGTATTTGTAATTTTGCCAACCAAATTTTTCTTTTCTTTTTTTTTTTTTTTTTTAAGACAGAGTCTCACTATGTCTCCCTCAGTAGAGTGCTGGGGCATCACAGATCACAGCAACCTCAAACTCTTGGGCTCAAGCCATTCTGTTGCCTCAGCCTCCCAAGTAGCTGGGACTACAGGCGCCCACCACAATGCCTGGCTATTTTTTTTTACGGCTGTCATTGTTTAACTGGCCCAGGCTGGGTTCAAACCCACCAGCCTCGGTGCATGTGGCCAGCGCCATAACCACTGTGCTACGGGCACCGAGCCCAAACACATTTTTCTTTTCCTACATAAGAACATTTAAAAAATCACTAAAGGCTGGTGCAGTGGCTCATGCCTATAATCCTAGCATTCTGGGAGGCCATGGCAGGTGATCTGCTTGAACTCAACAGTTCGAGACCAGCCTGAGCAAGAGTGAGATCCTGTGTTTAAAACTAGCCAGGCTTACTGGCAGGTGCCTATAGTCCCTATACTTGGTGGGTTGAGACAATAGGATTGCTTGAGCCCAAGAGTTTGAGGTCGCTGTGAACTATGACACCACAGCAGTCTATTGAGGGTGATAAAGAAAGACTCTGTCCTGCATACATCATTCACGAGTAAAGTCCTGGAACCCTCCGTCTTCTATGAAGGCAGGCAATGAAGGCAGCCAACCACAGCCCACCTACACTTGTGAGCCAAAAGAAAGTTTGAAGTTATTATTTAGGAAACAGCAAGAAAAATCCTAATATGGTTTTCTTTTAGCATCACTGAACAAGTGCTTCTGACCTGACGCTGTTCTACCTTTGCCTATTACTGATTACACTAATCAGATTTATGTTTTCCAGAAAGGTCATCAAGCCACACTCAATAAAGATGGTCCCATTCCATGAACCCCTGTATCACTCTCCCTCCGGAGAAACCCTAACTGCCCCCCTTCTATCATCGCCCAATTCAGCAGGAAGCAGTTAGATCGAGTCTTCGTCCCTTTTCCCTAACAGCAGTTGGGGTTTCTACTCAGAGAGGGAGAATTGATGCAGGACATCTGGC
>CAUYRH010070524.1:0-51565 GCA_963574655.1 Perodicticus potto
TATACATGTGTTTATTTGGTTTCCACTTTTTCCTTCACAAAATTAAAAAGGCTTAAAATTTAATAACAATGTTTAAGACAAGGACAGGAAACAAAAACCTCGTAAGGAATGGAGATAAATACATTCAGAAAAGAAATAAGATGATTGCTGCAATGAAATATTGAGCAATAATAACAATAATAATAATACAAAAAAGTAACATTCACATTATCAGATAAGAATATGTCTATCATAGAATCCTTTGACTCTAAGGTTCAGTATGGAGTCATCAGTTAACTTCTTGTTGTTTTTTTCCAAAGTCTCAACAAAAAGACAACTAATATTTATAAATAAAAATAAAAGATAATTTCAAAAAACAGATCACGCTAAATCTTATAGACAATAGAAAAAGAAGAAATATTTCAGAATCATTCTACTTCATCTGGATACACTTGATATTAAAATTTGAAAAAATATATTATTATAAAGGGAAATTACAAACATATTTCACTTAAAAATGAGGATGCAATATTCTAAACAACATGTTAACAAGTTGAATTAAAAATTAATGTTCAAGTAATGTACTTTGGAAAAAATTAAATCCAATTTATGTGAGAATTAGTCACTATTTTTTTTATTTTCCTTTCCCTCACCCTCTCCCTCCTTCTCTCTCTGTCTGCTCTCCCCTTCCCTCATGCCCCACCATGTCACTAACTGTCATTAATTGTCCTCATATCAAAGTTGAATACATAGGATTCATGCTTCTCCATTCCTGAGATGGTTCACTAAAAATAATGTGTTCCACCTCCATCCAGGTAAATACGAATGCTGCAAAATCTCCATTTTTTTTAATGACTGAATAGTCCTCCATGGTATACATATACCACAGCTTGCCAATCCATTCCTGGGTTGGGGCTGTTTCCACATAAACAGTCTAGCACAAGTGTCTTTATAATAAAATGTTTTTGTTTTTGTTTTTTTCCATCCAGATAGATGCCCAGTAATGAGATTGCAGGATCAAACAGGAGGTCTAGCTTGAGTTCGTTGAGGGTTGTCCATACTTCCTTCCAAAAAGGTTGTACTAGTTTACAGTCCCACCAGCAGTGTTCCTTTCTCTCCACATCCACGCCAGCATCTGCAGTTTTGAGATTTTGTGAAATGGGCCATTCTCGCTGGAGTTAGATGATATCTCAGGGTGGTTTTAATTTGTATTTCTCTAATAATTAGGGATGATGAGCATTTTTTCATGTGTTTGCTAGCCATTAATCTGTCTTCTTTAGAGAAGGTTCTGTTCATCTTTCTTCTCCATTGATGTATGGGATTGTTGTTTTTCTTTCTTGTGGATTAATTTAAGTTCTGTATAGATCCTAGTTATTAAGCTTTTGTCTGATTCAAAATATGCAAATATCCTTCCCTTTGGGTAGGTTGTCTATTTGCTTTGGTTGTTGTCTCCTTAGCTGTACAGAAGCTTTTCAGTTTAATTAAATCCCATTTGTTTACTATTGCTCTTGTTGCTATTGCCATGGTAGTCTTTTTCATAAAGTCTTTCCCCAGGCCAATATCTTCCGGTGTTTTTCCTATTCTTTCTTTAAGGATTTTTATCATTTCATGCCTTAAATTTAAGTTCTTTACCCATCTTGAATCAATTTTTGTGAGTAGAGAAAGGTGTGAGTTCTGTTTCAGTCTTTTACATGTGGATATCCAGTTCTCCCCACACCATTTATCGAATAGGGAGTCTTTCCCCCCCAGTGGATGTTCTTGTTTGGTTTATCGAAGATTATATAGTTATAAGTTGTTGGTTTCATTTCCTGGTTTTCTAATCAATTCCAAATATCTATGTCTCTATTTTTGTGCTAGTACCATGCTGTCTTGACCACTATGGCCTTGTAGTACATCCTAAAATCTGGTATGGTGATACCCCCAGCTTTGTTTTCATTACTAAGAACTGCCTTAGCTATACGGGTTTTTTTCTGGTTCCATACAAAACGCAGAATCATTTTCTCCAAGTCTTGAAAATAGGATGTAGATATTTTAATAGGGATGGCATTGAATCGGTAGATTGCTCTGGAAAGTATAGATATTTTAACAATGTTGATTCTTCCCAGCCATGAGCATGGTATATTCTTCCATTTGTTAAAGTCCTCTACTATTTCCTTTCTTAGGGTTTCATAATTTTCTTTATAGAGGTTCTTCACCTCTTTTGTTAGGTATATTCCTAAGTATTTCATTTTCTTTAGCGCTATGGTGAAGGGAGTTGTGTCCTTAATTAACTTCTCATCTTGGCTGTTGTTTGTGTATACAAAGGCAACTGAATCGTGGACATTGATTTTATATCCTGAGACATTACTATATTTTTTGATGATTTCCAAGAGTCTTTTGATTGAGTCTTTAGGGTTCTCTAAGTATAAGATATATCATCACCAAATAGGGAGAGTTTGACCTCCTCTGCTCCCATTTAGATGCCCTTTATTTTCTTGTCTTGCCTAATTGTATTGGCTAGAACTCCCAGAACTATGTTGAATAGTTACTTTTTATATTTTCTGGGTATGGTCTATGCTTTCCTGTTTTTTTTTTGCTTGTCTCTTAAACTGAATATTTTAAATGATGTGGCTACTCTGAAAATGAGATTTCCTCCCTTCCCAGGGTTTGTAACTACTGTTGCTGCTTATTGAGTGACTTTTGCACCCTCATTCTCTAATGTCTTGTATCCTTTGTCAGGTATGCTCACTGAAGTCTCTGTGTGCTTAGCTTTTGGATAGATAATTCCTAAAAAGCCTTGAGCTAATAGTCTCTGGCTGTCTGTTGGAATATACATGCAGTGCTCCAGTAGTTTCTATCCCCCGAACTGCCCTAACATTCACTTTCTCCTTGGGAAAAGCCCAAAGTTCAGCCACAAGTCTACAAATGCCCTAACATTCACTCTCTACTTGGGAAAAGCCTACAAGTCAGCTACAAGTCTTTCTCAGGTGTTCCCTTGGCACGTTCACAGCCCTCTGCTTATGCATGATCTTACAAATTCCTAGGATTATGTCAGAACAAGGGTTTCCAATCTGGAGCCCATGGGCCACATGTTGATTTTTTGTAAGGACTTTTTCTTTGCTTCTCTGTCAGATAAAAAGAAAAGTATGCACAGATCTTTTTTATTTTTTATTTTTTTGCTAAATAGTTTTTGTTAGTGTGTGTATTTAATGTGTGGCCCAAGACAACTCTTATTATTCCAATGTGCATCAGAGATAAAAGATTTGTCACCCATGTGTCAGCGCTGTTCAAAGTCCCCTATGAACATCATTTTGCTGAGTTTTATTTTATTTTGTTAAATTTTTTAAAAATCATAACTGTGTACATTAATGCATTTATGAGGTACAATGTGCTAATTTGATACACAATGTGGAAAGTTTACATCAGACTTGTTAACATAACCATCACTTATTTATTGTGGTAAGATCATTAATACTCTATTCTTAATAGTTTTAAAATATACCATTGCATTATACAATAGATGAGGTCCTACCAAATACCCTCCTTTCTCCCATCCCCTTTCCCTCCTCTTCCCTCGTTCTTTCTGGACTATAGTTTTATCATTCGTATGAAACTGTAGGTGATTATATATTGGTTTTATAATAGTATTGAGTACACTGGATACTTTTTCTTCCATCCTTTTGGTCAGTCTCATGAGCCACACTGTTAAGTCCACATCAGACATTTGCAATATTAAATATTGTTACTGATTACTTTAAATAAATGCCCGTGTGTAGGACTCTTAATCCAAAGTGAGCTCTGAAACAAGTCATATAAAAATAAGGCCTGAGAATAGAGCTTTTCATATAATAGCTTCCAGAAAGGTCAAAGAGTGACAATTATCTGAGGATAAGCCTTTTGAAGAACTCCAGGGCTAATTTTATTGTTCCTATAGTGGCCGCTGTACTGCTGTTTTTCATAGCTAATATAGTTACAAGTTGATTTTCCAGAATACCATGGTGCTAAGGAGTTGGGGGTAAGGGTAGTTCAAGTTAAAATGCTCCAAATATTGTTGTCCTTACCAAGATACAGCCAGTTCCTTGAATAAATACTCTTCAGATTGTTGCAAGCCTTTGGGTAGTTTCCTGATTTCTAAAAATGTTGTTTTTGACAGTTTTTGCAACTGCCAAAATCTTTTGACATTGCCTTTGTAGAGCTGCAAATTCTCAGAGGTTTTCTACTGTTCTCTAAGTCACTTCCTTGAGAAAATCTTCTGAATGTTTTAATCTTATTTTTTTCTTCTATAAAATAGGAATGAGAATGCCTACATCATAGAGTCATTGGAGGTATTAGTATTTAATGAGAAAATGTAGGTGAAAGATTCACATAAACCCTGGTTCATCATAGGTATATAGCAAATATGCGTGCCTTCCTCCTTTCCTCAATTTAGTGATCCATGGGAGGATGACAAATTTAGATCATGATGACCTAATAGACTTTTGTCTAGAGATTTGTCCCCACCTATATTAGTGAGACACTTAATCACTCCTGGCAAATGACATAAACTTGATTTGAACTGCCAAAAATCAAAAGAGTTTATTTTTATTTGTTTGTTTTGTTTTTGTCCAGGGCTGAGTTTGAACACTGCACCTCTAGTATATGGGGCCGGCACCCCACTCCTTGAGCCACAGGTGCCGCCCCCTAAAATCAAAATGAAGGAGAGGCTTTATTACCTTCCATATTTGAAAAATTTAACATGATATTGGCTTTTTATTTCAGGTTAATGTGAGAGTAAAATCAAGTCACAATATTTGAATTTGTTAGCATCCCTCTGTAGTTATGTCCCACACCTAAAAGGTGTGCCATACACCCCTACATTGTGCCCATTCAGTGGGAACCCACCAATTTTCTCCTATGTGGGCATGAAACTGGCTTCATATTAATACTGAGTACATATTAATATTTATATTTGCTTTTCCATTCTTGTGATACTTTGCTGAGTAGAATGTGTTTCAACTCCATCCGGGTTGCACATAAAGCTACTCCTAGCTCCTAACATTTCCCTCCATTTCCAGAACCATGGTTATTATTTTAGCAAGTATCTTTCCAATTAATGTTTTGATACTTTAAAGCTCATATATTCAATCACAAATAATATATCAAGTTTTTTATATGTTTTCATAGTTAATAAATATCCGGATACACCATAAAAAGAAAACAAAGGGATTCACATGTTTTGTATTATCACAAATGTTACCTTCTTCTTTAGCTTTATTGTTAGACTCTTATTGCATGGTGGCAGTACACTAACCAGTATCATCAGTCCAAAACTCTGTCACGTTGCTAACCCCAGTAGAAATGGGTTATTTTTTTCTCATTGTATCTAGCACTAAATTGGAGATTATTCTATTTGAGATTTTTTAGAACATGTAGGCTATTCCTAATCATATCACTTTTGCAGGGAGATGCTAATTGGCCCAGAAGTCAGCTAAATGCACATATACCTATGTAATTTAAGGTGGGGGGAGGGATGTTTTCTCAAAGGATAATGCAGTGTGGAGAAGGAAGATGTAATAGTGTTTTTGAGCAAAGAAAGTTGTATCTCATAGTAAATGTCCTGCTGCTTTTCTTCTTTATTCTCTTTTTCTCCTCTCCAAACAAATTAAATCAAAGTGTTATCAGAAGCATGCCATTCCATTAAAGGAATGTGTCCACTGTGTGTGTATGGAACTTTATGCAGAAAAGATACACGTTGAACAACGCACATTATAAGCCAAAATGTACAATGTTGCCCTTAATGCTGTGTTAGGAGATAGGGATGAATGTAGGAGCCATCAGGAGAATGTTCATAGAAAATGTAGGGCTTCATTTTATCTCTGGAAGGTGGATATTTAGGAATTCACAGAGAAGGAGAAAACCTGGTTTACTTTGCGATCTGGGTGATGGCGATGATTAGTTTTAGTTAGTTTGCCTGCTCTGTGCCAGCCACTGCATGTGGTAAATGTTTTACCTTCATTAATGGATATCTTGGCAGTGTCTCTGCTGTATTTATCCCTGCCTAATGGATAACACAAAAGTTAACTTGGACAAATATTTCTGAGTACCCACGTTTGCTAAACTGTTAAGTACTTGGCCTCTCAGAGTGTTAGGATTAAAGACATGAACCACCGGCCTTCTCACTGGTTTTCAATTCCAACCCCTTCCAAACTTTGGAGCCAACATTGTTGCTCTGTAGTTGATTAGAATCTAGCCATTTCTATTTCAATTTTTCTACCTTTAGTGTGAACTTGTCCTAATTTAGAAGCTCACAGAATTATAATTTGTAAAATCTAAAAGTATTTTCAAAGATCATCTGCACAAGTATTTTAAGTTTTTCAGTTCATAAAAATTCCCCAGGAAACATGTTAAAAATGTAAATTCTTTGTTCTTATTGCATCTCTTGAACTGATGTGGCATCCCAGCACATTTGGCTTTTATCAAGCTCCTCAATTGACTCTGACTCCCTCCATGTTTTAAAGATTATCTATCCCAGTGGTTCTCAAGCCTGCCTTTACCTGGGAAAGTTTTTAAAAATCCTGATGAATCAACTTTACCTCCCAGATTCAAATTTAATTTAGCTTGTTAGTATGTTCATTGGTATTTAAAGAAAAATCTTTTAGGTAATTTTAATGTGCATCTAGGTTCATGAGCCATTAATTTAGTTCATCCCCATTGTAGACAGGAGGACTGAAGGTAAGCTGGAGGAAGAAAGTATCTTAAGTCACGGGGCCTGTTAGAGGTGGATCCTGAACATGAACCTGAGTTTTCCTGTCTCCTAGTTGAAGATTCTTAACTAAAACTGCGTACATCATCCCATTTCCCTAAAGTGATCTCTCTGTGCGTGTGTGTCTTATATCCACATTCATGCAAACATATGTGACATGATTGGGGTCCCTAGGTCTCAGCAGAGCTAAGTTCTAGAAGAGGGACAAGAAAGGGGAAAAGCCCCTTAAAATCTTTTTTTCAGGTCAGTTTGGGCTGTCAAGATACAGTCTCCTGTAGGCTGAGATTCAGCACTCAGCTCTACCCTCAGCCTTTGCCAAGTTTCTAACCTCCCAAGGAAGTGATTTGAAATGCACATCCTTTTTAGATCTCACTATTTTTTCCCCAATTACTATTCTTGTCTTGGAAAATTATCTCTTGAGGCCTAGAAAATGGGAATTAAAAAAAAACTCTTTGTTTTAATTTAGGGCTTCCTGTACCAGTCTGTGGCTCTGTCCAACTGCTGAAATGACTTGCACTCTGCGCTCTATCAGTAAATACCATGCGTGTCTCAGTTATAGGAAGAAGAAAATGATCTTTCCCTACTATCACTTCAAAATTCCCTTTCCCACAAGGAAAAAAAATTACAGCAGACTTAAAAAATATAAAAGACCCCTGTCCTATTTACTAGGTAGTCAGTAGAATTTATTGTTTGCTTGTTCCTTGAGGTTCTACAAGGAAAGGGAACACACAAGACTCCGTTGCCTCCTTTCAGCTCCTAGATCTGTTCTGAACATGTCTTTCTAAAGCAACTTTTCTCTGTCTTGAAGCTGGGACAGCCAGAAAGCAACATGAGAATGACATTCTGGCAGTAAATGATAAAGAAGGGAACACATAACGTCCAGAGTTGCATCAAGCATTTATTCATTTTCTCAAAATATTTACTGATCACTAACATGACTATGGATCACAGAGACATTCAGATCAAGAGGAAATGTTGGAAAAAAAGGAAAATAGAGCATGAAGCTGGCATGGTGGGGTCAGACAGGAACTGAGGACTAGTAGATGGCAGATGTGGATTCACTTTCTTTGTGAACTTCCAGGCCCAGAGAAGCAAATACATTTGCTGGTATCCTTACCTCTAAAGTGAAAAGTGACTTTACAGTAAGTCTTAAGTTCTTCCCAGCTTTGATATAAAGCTCTGGGGTACAATGTTTACTCCCAAAACTCCTCAAGGATTTCATGTCTTCTATGACTACTCTGAGTAGGGCATGCCAGGAAGATTACTGTAGTCTTTGGCATTCTTCATACATTTGTCATTAAATTGTCCCAATGTCCCTCCTAGCTTCATTGTATTATCTCATGTCCTAGGTGAAAAATCCAAGGCTCAGAAATGTCCAGCCAGCTACCAATATCCTGAGAATACTAAAAATAAACATACTTCTGTGGAACATTATGAGATAAAGTACTAAAGGTTTCTTAAGGAAGGTATCAAAATGGAAGAAAATAGAATGAAAGATCAATAGTATCTTTAATGAAATTTTCAGGGAAATGTATCTTTAATGAAATTTTCAGGGAAAATGATGTTCAGAGTTTCATATGCGGGCAAAGAACAATGGGGGTGGAAGAATGAAAAAAGACCAAAGATAAGTGAAATAGTTGATTTCTAGAAGGCCTGATTTTTGTTAGGCATGATGTATGATGCCTGGATGGATTAGCTCCTCTTGGCTCTAGCTCACAAAGTTCCTTTGAGGTAATGGGGTTCCTCTTGATCTGAATGTCTCTGTGATCCATAGTCATGTCAGTGATCAGTAAATATTTTGAGAAAATGAATAAATGCTTGATGCAACTCTGGACGTTATGTGTTCCCTTCTTTATCATTTACTGCCAGAAATGATTACAGACCCCATTTTCTATTACAGACCCCATTTTCAGGCAAAGGTACTGAGGTTTAAGTGGCAGTGAATTCTCTAAGTTAGAGAACAGATTGATTGTAGAGCTGAGTCAACCCCAAGGAGTCTGAAATGTGTATACTTTGCCACTCACTCATACTATACACATGTCTAAAGGAATGTATGCTTCTATAGATGGGCAGAAAGAGGGAAGGTTTAATGGAAGTGGTGGCACTAGATACGTTGAGGGATGAATGGAGGTCTGTCAGGGGGAAATGGAGCTACATTATGGCTGAGTAAAGGAGGAGATAACCTAAAATAATGGAATTGTTATAGTCTCAAAAGACATCCATTCATCTTTATAGGAGTGAAAGGTAGGCATAGAAGAAATATGGACAAAAGGCTAAAGGATAATTTTTATCTTGATATTAAGTGATCTTACATGACAGAGTAAAGTCTTGGAACTTTCTTTTATAGGTATTGAGAGCTAACTGCAAGTCTATGAGGAAACACGTAGTGTGTTCTGATCCATGTTTTCAGAAGACTCTGACTTCAAGAGAATAACTTATGACCATCTTTTACTGTGCTCCCAGCCCCAGGGGTCCTCCAGATGATCCTTAGGGGAGACACCCAAACATGTTCCCAGTTTGACTGGACACCTGAGGTCTAGTTAGGCTTGCAGTTGCTATCAAGAGCAGCTAACATAGAAGTTTGTCATTCTGGACTGTGGCCACAAATTCAATAACTGATTCACCTGTTGATTCGCTGACGTGTTCACTCACATCATTACTCATTCACCAACATTACTTGGGCACATGTTCTATATTAGGCACTTGTTAGACACTGAGAATTAAAATGTAATTAAATACAACCCATGCTCTCTCATGTCATATCATGTCCCAGCTGACACAGGTCAGCCAACAATTGCAATGTAAGGTAGTAATGTAACTAGAGATGTGTGTACAAGCACAGTGGGTGGAACTAGTGGACTCTGCTTTAGTCATCTCAAGGCTGGAAAATTATATGGCTGGAAATTTTCTTAAAAAGGAAAAGGGAGGCATAGAATGCTTAAAACACTTGAACTGGGACTTGAATAATAGGACAGAAGTAGGCAAAGGGATAAAGAGAAGTAATCCCAAACATTAGAATTAACATATTTTTGGACATGAACCTTACATACTGGCTTATATTACATTTCATTCACTTAATATCAATTTTAAGAGTGCCTGTCTAAGGCATGGAATGTATTAGACACTAGGTTTGTATAGACACTGCCCTGCCTCACAGAGCTTACAGTGTAGTGTAGAGATTAGTTTTCAATAAATGATCACATAAATGTATAATCACACACTGTGAGCTAATTGGAAGACTGAAACACCTAACTATGAATGAGTTTCTCAAGACTGTGTGGTTTGCTTTGCCTAGAGTGAGAGGAGGGGGGAATGAGGGATTGTGATTACCCACAGGGGTAGAATCTAGACTCAGACAGGAAAATAGGAGCCAGCTCAGGAAGGGCCTTGCATACCAGCATACCAGGGACTTTATCCTAAAAGCATGGAAAACCATAGATGGAATGCAAACAAGAAAGGGGAGTTATTACTGTGGATGTAGTGTTTTAGAGATATTTCATTTTTAGAGCAGTTTAAGGAAGTGGGGCACATACAACTGAAGGCAGGTCAATTAATTTGCAGGTTCTTCCCAAAATTCTAGTGGGAGATCTAAGGAGCCTAATGCTGTGACTATGGGGAAGTGGAAAAGATTAGAAAAGAATTACAGATGTTAAGGGGGTAGAAACAATAGGACTCTTGCTGACCAGTCATATTTATATCAGTATTTTCCAAGGGCCAATTGGGAAGCTACTTGCATTCTGCATTCAAAGCCCCACCCTTGGAGCAGGAATTTGCATTTTCCCCACTGCCCTCCCACACTCAACAACTGACTCTGAAATAATGTTTGATAGCCACTGATGTAAGTGACATGAAAAACATACCCAGGATTGTGTCACACTGATTATGCAAAATTCTAACAAGGGAAAGCAAAATCCCATATGAGAGAAATTATTTAAATTGTGCATATTGATGAGTAGAGAGAGCAAGAAGTTTACAGAATGTAATTAGGGAACGTCTTATTTCCTTTATAAGAGCTGTGTTCAAGTTCCCATCACACCTCCATGCAATATAAAATTAATGCTAGCTAAAATCAATGCTAACATCAAGCACCACTGTGGTAGTATCTCAGGCTAATAGTACCTTCTGGTATCTTCAAATGAAAGTATATAAAATACTACCTTTGCAACAAGGTACTACTTTAAATTTACACAACACTGTGGCAAAGTAGACATTAAGGCTGCCTGTCAGTTATCAAAGCCCTGACTTTTGTACCTCAATGGGATGAATGTAAACCTTTTTAAGTACCTTGCATCAGAAGATGCATATATCTTTTCCTTTTACCCCCATCCTCCAAATATTCCATAATCATGCACATAACTAACTTGATGGTTAAGCCAGATTTACTGTGATCCATCTCTTCTATTTCCTTTTCCTGCTGCCTCTGGGAGCTGCAGAAATCTGTTATTCAATTAACTAAAGGTCAGATTGATGTCAGCCTTTTCTCACTGCACAGTCACTGTCAGTTTAGTGAGAGTAAGAGAAGCAGAATCCTGCAGGATAGGTGAGGACCGCTGGATACAGTCTTGAGTGAGTGATGCCTCACTATATCATTGCACAGTGAATCCATGTGATTCACCAGTTGCTCAGAGAGACCTGCAGGGGTCATACTTTCCCATTAAAGTTTGTAGAGAACAAAAGATGGGTAGATAAAATGGGATGCCAAAGACTTCACATTTAATCTCCAAAGT
Source organism: Perodicticus potto (assembly GCA_963574655.1). Classification (NCBI taxonomy): domain Eukaryota; kingdom Metazoa; phylum Chordata; class Mammalia; order Primates; family Lorisidae; genus Perodicticus; species Perodicticus potto. The sequence continues at coordinate 11,428 of CAUYRH010070524.1, forward strand.
AGCCACCAGCAAGGTTAGCCAGGAGCCCCTACCAAGAAAATCCAAGTTCCTAGATTCAGTTCCCATCTCTATGACCTTGGCAAGGCTAGTCTCAACTACTGTAGGTCTGTGTATCTCAAGCTAATCCTCATCCATCTATCTATTTGTCTATCTATTTATTTGCTTTTACCTTGTGGGTTTTGATGTTCTGTAAAGAGGATTATCTGCTTTTGATATTTGGAATTTATTCATTTAATGATGAAGGCAGACAAATGTAAATTTTTTTGAGACAGTGTCTCAGTGAGTAGCCCTGGGTAGAGTGCCATGGCATCATAGCTTACAGAAACCTCAAAATTTTGGGCTTGAGCAATGCCTCAGCCTCCCAAGTAGCTGGGACTGTAGGTGCCAGCCACAGTTACCCTTTCTTCTTTTAGTAGAGATGGGGTCTCACTTTTGCTCAGGCTGGTCTCAAACTCCTGAACTTAAGCAATCCACCTGCTGTGGCCTCTCAGAGAGCTAGAATTACAGGCATGAACCACTAGCCGGCCTTATAATTTGGTTGTTTTTTGTTTTTGTTTCTTTGAACCAGATATTAAGTATTCTAGCTTTTGTAGACCTGAGGTCTCTGTTGCAACTAGTCAAGTACTTTTATACAGTAAATCAGCTACAAATAATATATAAACAAATTGGCATGTCTGTATACCAAGAAGCTTTATTTATAAAATTAAGAGGCAGGCCAAATTTGACTCAAATGCTCAACTTTTCTGACTTCTGAACTAGGGCCATTTGGATCCTATGTAATTAATAGGTATTTCAGAAAATTCCTTGTTTAAATTTGGGGTGAATGGTTTAACAATCCCCGGGATCCAAAGTGAAGACAGTGCTCCTTTTTGTATGTTAGTGGAGTATTCTCATGAATAAAGGAAGGGCTGAAATTTAGCTCCAGGGCTGCCTCTGGCTAAACATGACCAAGGATAAATCATTTAACCTCTCTCCACTTGTGTGTCTTCACCTAGGTTTTCTTTTTAGCTCAGAGACAAGCAGGGAATCTATTCAATGAGTGACCAACATAAGAGATATTTAAACTCTGTCTATAGAATGAGTGAGCAGAGTAGACATTTAGTGAAGGCTGATGGATAACACATGATGATTGAGAAACAAATCCGAAGTACTAAAGACTTTACTGACAGCCCATGTGCACAAGAGAAAATCGACATGTCTGTTTCCCAGGAAAAAAGCTTATCTCTATTGAAAAATATGAAGAATGTTCTTTGGCAAGCAAGGGAACTAGAAAGCTTAATATTACAAACTGGCCATACTTAAGCTTTTTTTTTTTTTTTTCCAGTTTCAATAAGAAAGTAGAATAAGCAAAGCTCTTTTGTAATCATAATAATTCATTTACTTGAAAATAGCCTTGGCAATTATTGAATCTTTCTTGCTTTAGGAAGAAGCTGTTCCTTGGCTGTCACCTGAGTGACTTTCTGGCAACCCCCCAGTCAACCTATCTATCCGTACCCAGATCTCGCTTTTTAGATTTGCTGCTCTCTGTTCTATGATGACCTATTAATGACATTAGTCCAGATAAGAAATGCAGACCCACGTCAACCCATTTGTATATGGATCGCTCAATAACATTTTGTTCACCACTATTCTCTGCTCTCTGTGCAATACAGAATTATTGGGCAGAGCACTTACCGGGTAGCAGAGTGCACACACAGGCTAGCTCCTAGTAACCAGATAGAAGGATTGGATGCTAATTTCTGACCACAGTTAGAGGAGAAAATGTTCATTTTTGTTGAGAATATCTAACACACAAAGTGGCAACATTATAGATAAAACTTAAGAATCGCTTTTGAGATATGAGGGCAGGATGTGAAGTATGGAAAAGAGACAATCATGTCAACAGTACATAAAGAATATACCAATACATGAGGAAGTCACATGTAAAACATCTGGGAAGGTAGGTTATGTTACATTGTAATGGACCCTTTGTTACACCACAAAAGGCTTGTAGATTCTGTTCCTATAATGACAAAACAGGTGATATAATGAGTGAAACAAGCTGGGGGAATGGTGGGTAGAGGGAGGAGGAGAGGGAAGCAAACAAGAAGGAAAGCGAGTTGTCAAGGGTGCTGCTGTGGGCGAAAAGGGCAATGAGCAATCAATGCAAGGACATTCTGTATCTCACGAATGTGAGCTCAGCGATGTTTGTCTTCCTAATTCTTCAGGAGTATGAACTGAGACTGAGTAAAATAATCTACATTTCAAATGTGACCAACAATTTTTTTAACCACTATTGGAAAAAAAGTAAAAACAATGACAGAAACTTCAGACTTTTCTGTGCCTAACTTTCTGGTTACACACACATGGCCTCTGGGCTACTCAGATAGTACTGAAGAGCTCTTAGCAGTCTAGAGTCAGGAAATGACAGTGCCTAGAAGGACTGAGAGGAAGAGACTTGCGATGTGGTGGGAAGCAATGGATGCTTTCCATGTGGGAGATCATGTGGACTTGATCCTGGCTTCTGGAAGTGAGATGCAAGAGAATGGGGGAAATGGGGTGCATGATTGTGGGGCCAGATGTACTGTCTCAGTGCACATGGATATGTGCTGCTGCTAACCAGTGGGTAGCGTATAAAGAAGAAACATCTATTTCTTGTGGACCTAGAGACTGAAAAGTCCAATGTCAAGTTACAAGCTGATTCAGGGTCTGTGGAGGTTTCATTCCTTGTAGATGGCACCTTCTCACTATGTCCTCACATGGTGCAAGGGCAGTAAAGCTCCATCAGGATTCTTTTGGGGGCACTAATTCCATTCATGAGGGCTCCATGCTCATGGTGTAATCAGCACCTGATGGCCCAACCTCTTAACACTCTAGCATTGGGGATTAGGTTGCAACATAACAAATACTGTGGGGACACAAATGCTCAGACCAGTAAGACTGGGGCGCACAGAGCCAAGAGACAACGTGTTCTTTTTCCCCAGGTCCTGCTTGTGTTTTGGTCTTTGTGTGACACATCCTCCATTGACCTTTCTCTGAGCAGACTTTGTGTTTAAGGATTTTGCTTTCACTTTATTTCTCAGTTCACTACTTCCATTCTGCCCCTCTATGTTTCCTTCCCATGGTTCACTCTTGGCAGGTAAACTTGAGTACATGTCCCAGTGGAGGTTGCAATCTTCAAACCTGTCAAATGGGAAATTATGATACGATTCTATTTTGATACTGGAGTTTTCCTCCTAAATTTCAAGCTTAAAAATCCCCAGGCCTTGCACCTAAGTCACTTTGTAGATAAATGAGTCATAGGAAAATCTAGTACTTTTGAGAATAATTTGTGTTTTCTTCTTAGTCAACACTCTGCTCTTTGAAGAAAACTTTTCTAACTTCAACAGCACATGAGAAATTTTTTATTATTATTTTGTTTGTTTGTTTGGTTTTTGTTTGCAAAAACCCGCCACCTCCAGGATATGGGGCTGGCACCCTACTCCTTTGAGCCACAGGTGCTGCCCTCAATGAGAAATTTTTTATTTTTCTTTTTGTTATTCTTCAAGTTTCCAGAGTATAGTTCTTTTTCACACTGTAAAGAGACTTATTGCTTGTTCTGATTAACACATTGTATGCTCATTCAAATAATATTTTTCTAAAAAGTACAAAGCAGAACTTAAATATCCCCACTTCATGTGTGTATGTACTTTAAATGGTATCTTACATATACAGTCCATAACCTGATTTTTCACCTAATAAATTCATATATATTTTAAGAAATATAAAAGCTGCATTAGCACTTAAACAACTATGTAATATTCTATCAAAAGTACCTATGTATATATCTCTGTATAAGTATATTTACACTATACTGAATTATTGCCCTCTAGTAGAGACTTAAGTTATTTCCACATTTTTAGTCATCTCCTGTCAGTGAAGTAAATATTCTCTGTCTTCATTTTCATGCCCTTTTCCAGTAATTTTCTCAATATATGGAATCAGAAGGTCTATGTTGAAAGATATATTTTCATGGATATTTGTAAAATTGTCTCCATAAATGTATGTCACTTTTAATTCTAGTAGCATATCAGAGTATAGGCTCTATACACCTTCCCTCCAACCTTGCACATTAGCAATTTGTACAATATTTAACTATCTGAGTGGTGGAATTTTGTTCCTTTAATTTCTTTTGAATGTATTGGTTGTTTTCGCTCATTTTTACTGACATTTAAAGATTTGTGAAAAATATTTATCTTACCTTCTCTATTAGATTATAAATTGCTTAAAAGAATATTATTTCTATTATTTCTATTTCTAATAGTCATCTCTGTCATGACTCTCATCACCATTTCCTTGTAGTATAATACAATGCTTCTTTCATACTATTTCAGGGTGCAACTCCTCCCCCCCAAAATAATTTAAGAAATCATAAAGTCTTTATAAATAACAAGTTTCTTATTTCCAAGGCAGCAAATATTTATTGATATCCTACTCTGTTAAATGTTCATTCCTGCGAGAAAGAGCCACTGTAATCACTGCTAATAAAATATATACTGAACAGATAGAATCAGCATTAGTCTAGAGCTACTCTGTCCAAAACAGTAACCATTCATTATGTGAGCATTTGAATAGTGGCTAGTCTGAATTAAAGTGTGTCATAAGTGAAACATACACACTGATTTTGTAGACTTATAAGAAATAATGTAAAGTATCACTAAGTTTATATAAGTTCTATTTTGGGATGATAATATTGTAGGTATAGTGGATTAAATGCAATGTACTAATTAATTTCACCTGTTCCTTTTTATTTTTTTTAATGTGGGTACTAGAAAATTGAAAATTACTTTTGTGTCTACCGCATTTAAACTTCATTATATTTCTATTAGATGGCATTGCTCTAAAAAGTTCACATCATAAACATTAAGACCATAGAGGCCAGCTTAAGGAGTCTCTTGGATGTTCCTTGGGTCAGAACATCATCACTCTTTAGAGCAAAAAAGAGCAAAGTACTCAAATACCATTGTCTCATTGGTTGATATTTGCCTTGTCTTTCATCTGAAGGAACCTTGATAAAAGGAAACTGCTTCAACCAGAATAGTTTATAGCCCCTTCGGAAAGAAACTTAGATTGAAAAGGAAGGGGAACATTGAAATAGTTCTGACTTTGAACAAGTGTTCATGTCACCGCAAAGCCATGGTTACCATGTGATCTGTTGGCAGGTTTCAAAAAGAGTGTGAATCACTGGTCTCCTCAAAACTTTGGGTTTTACAAAATCCTAAAGGGAGCAGAGAGTGGATCAAAGAGAGCTTGGCCGAACCTGTAAGGAGGGAGCCTCATTTGACCCTCTGATCCTTCTCACTGTGATGGCAGAGGAATGAGAATGTCTGTTCACACTGAGTTTTGATTATCTTTTCTAGGAATTCTGCTCCTTAGTGGTAATGTGGCCTCCTTCCTATTAAAATGAACAATTCCCCAACACTCTGCAATTGACTTTCTCCTTTGTAGATGAGGTGAGTGGCATAGAGTGGTAAAATGAGTAGCCTCAGACCCTAGGATGAAATTACTCATAGAGCCAAAACTGAAATTCAAGTTTTCATATTAGTGATGCAAAACTCTTTTATAACAGTCTTTAGCCTATTATAATCCTTTTAAGGTTGATATTTCATAGTTCTTTTCCCCTTGAGAGTTTTTAATTTTAGTTTCCTTTAGCTTAATCAATTAGCTCTACAAATCCTGTTCTGTATTAGATATTTTAAACTCACATTCTCTTTCTTATCTAACAAAGCTTATTTGCTCATCCCTAATATTTAAATTTATTATTATTTTTATTTCAGATTAATAGTGAAGGTACATATGTATAGGTTACAATGTTTACATTTGTCAGCTAAAGTCGGAAATGTAGTCAGGTCCCTTGCCCAGGAAGTGTACCATTTGCTTGTGCATTGTACCCACTGGATGAGAACTTACCAAACTCTCTCTCCTTCTTCTTGAATTTGAGTTTTCCTCTCATGTGAGCATATGGTTTTTAATCTACTAGTTTCAACCTAGTATTGAGTACATGTGATGTTTGTTTTTCCATTCTTGTGATTCTTAAATTAGGAGAGTATCCTCCAAATCCTTCTAGACTGTTACAAAAAGATACAAGATCCCCATTTTTTTATGGCAGAGTGGTATACACTTACCACAGATTATGATCCACTCATGGGGGAAGGCCCTTTGGGTTATTCCACATCTTTACAATTGTGAATTGAGCTGCTATCAACATTCAAGTACGAATGTTCTTATGGCCAAATGCCATTTTTCTTTTAGTAGGTACCTAGTAATGGGATTGCAAGAACAAATGAAAGGTTTCCATAGAGTGTGGGACTTAGGCCTTCACTCTTCTTATCATCATTATTATTATTGTTATATTGTTGTTATCATTCTGTGTTAATATATCAATTGAGAGTGGTTGGGAGAAAGCATGAGCTCATCAAAATCAGAGCAAATTCCAATATGTAATCCCACCTTCACATTTTAGGAGACAGTCTCCTCAAAAGTGTAGTATGCATAGCTGTCCACAGAGTGCTGCTGAGGTACTGTAGGAAAGAACCTTGCCCCACATATCTTCTCTAGAAACGATGCATTTGTGAAAAAATAGACATCCTATTAAAATCAAAGTGACAATGGAGAACTACCATATTGGCCATAACAGGTGTTATTTTGTCTAAATTCTTCCTTTCTCATATTTAGAGAATTTCTTTTTTTTTTTTTTAATTTATCTACATGCCTACAGAGCATGTATTGATTGTCTGCTGTAAATATTCTTGTTTTTCTTTTTCTTTTTTTTTTTTTTTTTGAGACAGAGTCTCATGTTGCCCATGGTAGAGTGCCATGGCATCACAACTCACAGCAACCTCAAACTCTTGGGCTTAAGCTATTCTCTTGCTTCAGCCTCCCAAGTAGCTGGAACTACAGGCACCCCCCACAATGTCTGGCTATTTATTTTTTATTGCATTTGGCATTGTTGTTTGGCAGGCTCAGGCCTGCTCCAACCTGCCAGACTCAGTGTATATGGCCAGTGTCCAACTCACTGAGCTACGGGTGCCACCTGCTATGCATATTCTTTTTTTTTTTTTTTTTGTAGAGACAGAGTTTCACTTTATCGTCCTCAGTAGAGTGCCCTGGCATCACACAGCTCACAGCAACCTCCAGTTCCTGAGCTTAGGCAATTCTCTTGCCTCAGCCTTCCGAGTAGCTGGGACTACAGGCGCCCGCCACAACGCCCGGCTAGTTTTCTGTTTTGCAGTTCAGCCGAGGCCAGGTTTGAACCCGCCACCTTCGGTATATGGGGCCGTCGCCCTACTCGCTGAGCCACGGGCGCCGCCCAGCTATGCATATTCTTGATAGAAGGGTCACATGCATAAAATCTTACCATCAAGAAACTTATAATAGGGTTATGGTTCTTACAGTAAAAGAATCAGAATTTTGAGGGAAGAATGTAAATTTTGGGTTCTGAGAAACTTTCCAAGGTAAATGATTGCCCTCTGGTGAAGGGCTTCACCAGTCTTGGGTGGTGTGTGGCCTGAGAGCCGTGGTGGAGATGATGAAGGCCTGATGTGGGAGGACAGCAGGAAGGACATCTAGATAGAGGATGATAAAATTAACTTATTTTGGAACTTTGATAATGGTAGTCCTATCAAAGAAGAGTCATAAATGTGTATTATACAACACTGGAAGATTCATTAAACTTTGCGTTTTTGGCCTTTGAAGAGGAAACTGTTCATCACAGTTGCTATGTCTGGGGAAAGTTTGTCTTGGGTTAGATAAGAGACAGTTTGGCAAAAAAAAAAAAAAGATTTTGTTCTCTCCTCAATTTGCATTTTCTGTGAATCTTAGAAACATAAGGCTTAGCAGGCCCTGGATTAGGAAAACAAAGTGCCTTCATCTTTCAGTAAACAGCTATTTCCTGTAACAAGTCTGATTTCTTTCCCCAGATGCTTGGAATTTGCAAGTCTGGCGATTCTATTTCTAAAATTATTCATAATAGACCTCTCTTTCCTCATTTCCTCCTCCTTTCTTCCTCTTCCTTGATGAATATACTACTGCTACTTTCTAGCCCTATTCTAAATCTCAAAGGAAGCCAACCCCATGGCAGAGAAAAATTCCACTAAATATTAAGACTTTCCTGAAAAATGTCTTTTGAAAAGCTCTGTAATTTATTACTTGGCAAAATGTTAGTAGCACGTGGTTAGTAATAGTGAAGAGTGTGAAAGAAGACTAAATAAGAGCTCATACCTTGAAGTTGCATACACCTGTCACATATAAAAATCTAAATGATGGTTGCTTGAAGTTGAGAGTCAGAATAAAAACTTTGTAATTCTCAGTTGAATCATATGCCTCTGCATAAGTAGCTTTCTCTTGCTTAGCTTGCTTTCCCATTTGTAAACTCAAGAACTTTGTCCCTCTTAGTATTAATAATTGCTTATCTGTTAGATAATGTTAATATTAGGAGGTAATATATATTGAGCCTTGAATATGAAACAGGAGCTGTGCTAAAGTCAGTAATGGACTCTCTGATTTTAGTCTCACAGCTGCTCTATAAGACTAGGCTCTACTGCTATTCTCACTTTATAGCCAAGGAAGTTGAAACTTGAGTACTGGGCCCAAAGTGACATTGCCTTTGAGAAGTAGGCCTGTACTCGAAGTGAGGCAGTCAGACTCCAGAGCTGAAATCTAGGCAACTAATTTCTTCCTATTTATTCTGTTGATTGCATGCTAGTGTTGTATGAAGATTCATAATACAGATAGTGACATGGAGGTTAGAAACTTCACTATGGTTTTCTAACTTGAGGTTCTAAAATATGAACCTGAAATTTTGGGAAATATTTGTTTAGGCAAGAAAAGAGAGTACCAACCTTTCAGGTTGGGTGAGCCAAGTGTCAGGATGAACAGGATGTGTTTCAGGAATATAAAAAGATTAGCTTGGTTTTCTTAGAGAGTTTTCTGACAGCTATGATTAAATAGGTGATAACATTGGCTTGTGGATCATCTCAGACATCACCTTGAGCATTAGAAATAAATGCATTTGTCCAGCAGAAATTGATAGAAACTAAATACAGATGATATTAGAGTGAGCATTCCATTTGGAATCAAATTGTGGCTTTGATGTTTTCTAGTTCTGTGTCTTGAGTGAGTTATTTGAAGTATCTAAACTTTAGGTTTTCATCTATGGAATGGGAATAATGATAGGTATTACATAGTTTCATAGAAATTCATTGTTAAGTATACAATGCCCCCAAACAACATGTGCTCAAAATACACTATACTATTATTGCTTGAACTAAGAGACATGAGATATGTAAAGTATCTGATACAATGCCAACTATTCCTTGGACACTACATAAATGTCAACTCTTTCTGCTATTATTTCTATCATAAGGCCTATCCTGTGCCTCAAATTGCTAGCAATCTAGTAGAGAGAATAGCCCAACAAAGAAGCAATGTTAATTACTGCAGAGATATTACAAAGTACATTGTTTCATTGTTAAAGAGATATTGAACTTGGCCAAGGGAATTTGGATGATCAGGTAAGACTATGTTTAGGGGAATAAATCTGAAAAATAAAGTAGAATTATACCAGATGAAGAGGGGTTTGGAGAGTATTTTAACAGAAAGCCAAAGCAGGAAGATGTTAGAGATCAGGGACTACTAATTGGAAACAAAATGGAAATGTATTGCTGGGATATACCATGAGAAGGACTGGAAGAGTTGGAGTGGAGACGCAGTCAGTGAGCAGACTATGCCAGACCTTGGAGGCCACGCAAAGTAATTCAAGATTCCATTCAGAATATAACAGGAGCACAGAGTCCAGGTAATGTGATTGTTAAAAGAAGACCTAGGAGATGTCAGACTGCCAAAGGAGAAAGAGCTGCTCTTAGAATTTTTAAGAATTCTAATTGAAGGCATGGGTATTCTCCAAATCTAGATGGGAGACTCCTAATGGGAGAGAGACTTAATGCTAACAAACTTCTCCCTGAAGTCCATTCTGTGTGAAATGGAAGATGACAGTGTTTAGCTTGGATCAAAGGAGCCAGTGTAGCATCGGAACAGTGTGTCAGAGTGGTGGTGAAGGTTACAACCTGACACACATTAAGTATCGATTTCAACTGTCAGAAAGACACTTTCAAAAGGTCAGACTTAGAGTCCCAGAATACATTGCTCATTTTGTCAAAAAAGAAGTTGATGGCCATGAAAAGTACATGATGAAAGGAAACGAACATGAGCGTTGGAGCCAGATGGACTTGATGGGTCGAATAGGAATTCTACCACATTCCAGCTGCCTACTTGCTGGCCTACTTTTCTTCCACAAATATGCATTCATTATTTCCTTGTACACATTATTCCAGTTCTCCAAAGCTTTTTGCTTGCTTTCAAAATTTCAAAGAGTTTATGGTAGGAATCACATGAGTTAGTGCATTTGAAAGCACTCAGTGCAGTGCCAGGTACATAGCAGATGCTCAATAAAGATTTCCCCTTTCTATTTCCCCCTCCCCACTTGTTGCCACATAAACATTTATTGAGCACCTCCTGTGTTCTAGGCACTAGTATGGACGCTGGCCAGGAACAGAGAAAGCGGGTTTTCTTGTAGCTTACATTCAGGAGGGAAATGGAAAATTAATGAATAAACATATAAACCAGTTCCTGGTAATGATAAGTGATGATAAACACAAAAGCAGCAAGGCAAAGCAGGGTGCCATGGAGAGAGTGCTAACTCTGTAGGGCTGTGAGAGTTGGTCACTTGGGGAAAAGGACATTAGAGCTGGAACACAAATAAGAAATAAAGTCTAACATGCAAACATCTTGGAGCATGCTTCCCAAGCAGAGGGAAGAGTAAGGCAAAGGGTGCTGGGGTGGAAACAATAATGGGGTTTTAAGGAAGCAGAATGAAGACCAGATTCCTGGAGCTGAATGTATGAAGGTAAGTAATGAGTGACAAGTTGGGGTGGATGTCAGCAGCCAAGTGAAAACAAGCATCCTGCTAGCAGAGCAAGATGCAGCTGGCAGAAAGATAGTGTGTGGTCACAGTCAGAAGGTCAGCCCTCCTTTCAAGCAGATGTCTTCCTGAACTTGGTCCCCTTCCTACATTACCCTGCCAAGTGGCATTTAAGAGCTGCCTGGACATCTGTACTAGACAGATAATTTTCTTTTCTTCAACCCAGCAGTTCTCAAAAGCACAGACTCACATCTTTGATCTTTTTTAATCTCTTAGTTTGTGTCATATGTCACTTTTGAAGGTACACAGTTTGCAATAGCATTATAGAGCTTACCAAGCCAATAGTAGAGGTAAATAAATGCACATAATAAAATGTATTATAATAGAAATGCCAAAGTTCTCTAGAATTGCATAAAATAGATGAATTCTAAATATGCAGTTCTAAGAGGCTTCATAGAGAAAATCTCAAGTCAAATATTTTTGTTCTTCAAAGATAGGAGGTGTGATATTCTTCCTTGTTTGTTTTTATTATCCCCATGTAAATTCACTAATCTCAATATATCCAGATTCCTTTTAACTCACTTTCTCCCCTCCTTTTCTTTAGAATAATCTTTAAGGTTAGAGAGATTATATTTCTTAATGTATTCTAATTCAAGATTGGGTATGCCCACACTAATATTGACCTTCAGGATCAGGTATGCCCACATTAACATTGACCTAATTTTTATTTTCTTTTATAACATCTTATAAGGTGATATGATGTCATTTTCATTAAACATTTTAAATACAAATACTTCTAATAATAAATATTACCTAAGATCTGTAGCTCTGTTAGAGCCTAGAAACCTCTAAACTCTTTTCCGGTTGCCACCTAAAATTATATAATCACTCTCATTAAAGGCAAAGACAAGAATAAAGTGCTTTTTCATTTTGCAAAATGCAATCAGTAATTTCTTCAGTTGCTCCTTCACACACAGATTTTATTGTATATTTAATAGATTTGGCACTAAGAAGTCAGACTTAAAGCATGTAGTTTATTATCATAGGGTATAAAATTTAGGGGAAGGGTAGAACAAAAGGTATGTAATTAGAGGGAAAACAAGGTCCCCATAAACTCATAACAACCAATTTCTGGGTTGCTTAAGCAGGATCTGAGAATGAGACTTGAAATCTATTTTCTGTAAATGGGTAGGGAAGCTATTTCCAAGGAAGGTCCCAAATAACCAATTGTTGACTGAGTGGTCACATTTATCTGTGCTGGACAAAAGGGCCAGGGATAATTATACAGCCAGAGCTATAGGGATTTTTATTGCCTTTTGTTTTCTAGATAGCTATTGCCATAATTCTCAGTCTTAGTACTCTATATTACTGATATAGGTCTTATCTACAGTTCATCTTCCTTGAACCCATTTGCTACCAAGGGCGGTGGGAATTATAATGCTGAGATCTGAGCAGCTTCTGCAGACGGCTGTGCGTTGGTACCTGGTTTGTCTCTAGGATGCTCAGGTGGAGAGATATAAAGGAATTAATGTTCTGAGATAGAGCAGTCACACTATTTTCTCAAATGTAACTTCTTATTTTGTCTGATGATAATAACAGTAAAAATTCATTACACAAAATTTGGGAAATTGAGCATAAATAATGGGAAACAAATGCGCAATAATTTTAGAGCTCAGGAAAAATGTACTTTCTATCTTTCTTCTACTATATCCCTATTTGTGAAAAGGGCACCTTGCTCCTCACCAACTGTTTAATAATGTAGGGGCACCTAAAGTTCCCCTCACAACAGTGAGCCATCCTGTTTCCTAATGGCAAGGAGATGTTCAATATTCATTATGGCTTTTTCTTTTGCCATTGGATTGCTTTGATAAAAGCAGTATATTAGAATGGTTGTGACTACATTCTGAAGCCCAGAATACCAAGGTTTGAGCCCTGGTTCACATTCACTGTGTGACCATGGCCAAGTTAGTTATCAATATTACACCTTGGTTTCTTCATCTAGAAAACTGACATAATAATAGTGCTGTATATTAGCTATGTACTTTCTTTGTGTGTTAATATATGTAAAAAAGCCTAGAAGAATGCCTGGCACATGCTTGGAAAGTAAGCTATCCCTGAAGGGGAAAATAAATTCTAATGCCTCCAGGGACCAGTCAGATCATGTAAATGAGTCAGGTATAAAAACCGAAGCCCTTTTGGTCTGTCTTTCATTTTCTTACATTTTATTAAAGATAAGAGGATAGAGAAACCCTCTCAAGTGTGAGAGGGGAAGAAAAAAGCCCAGTGCAAACAAGATAAATGCAAAATGACCTTGCTTTATTGTCAGAGAACAATAGAAATGGTGAGGGCCGTTGAAAAGGGATTTGGAAGATTGTACTCAGTTCCAGACAATTACTAAGAAAAGCTGAAAAACTAGATTGTTGTGCGCAGATTCCAAATACTTAAATGTTGGTACCTGATGCAGATTATTTCTTGAAATTTTTACATGATTTGAGCAACATGTGCCTTCAGGCTGCATTTTGACCACAATTTGCCAGTTTAAGACCCCTGAACTTCTGTCAAGTAGTGGATTCTGAATTCTAGTGTAGAAGCCCTGCCTCCAGTTCACCGGCTTCTATGAACCAGGCTGTAACATCACATGTTTATTAACCTCTCTAATTCTCCTGGGTTGAAAAGCCTAAAGGATATACTGTTGTGCCCAGAGCACCTACAGACCCCCAGGGAGCTGAATCTGATGCAAGAACAAAAGAGTTTTTATTATACAAACTCAAGCTTGGACTCTCGGTTGCCTGGCACAGCAGGTCCCCAAAAAAGCTCCCTGGAAGGGGTGGTCAGGTATTTATGAGGTTAGGGTATGAGGTTAGGGTATGAGAACAAAGGGGCGGCCTCTGATTTATTATTGCCTGTTTCTATACCTTATTAGGACTCCTGAAAGCTGATCAGCTTTGGCCAAGGGAGTTGGCTGCTTGTAATTTTCTTGGCTTATCTGGGAACTGAGCTGGGCTATGGTATTCAAAATTGCCGCCATCAGTTAAGATGGAGCCACCCAGTCCTGTGCCTCACGGTCTCTCAATACCTGTCATCACTACTCTGTTGCCAAGACTGGTATTTACAGATCAGCCAGAGACTAAGGTAAGGAGCAATCAATCAGCAAAAATAGCATGTGTTCCTCGTTCCCGTCCCTTGCCCGCACAATAACTGCTTTGTCTGAGTTGGGAATTCCAGCCTCTCCCTAAGTCACCAGTTACTGACTGATAATGATAACTTCCAAGTTCTCCAACTGACTTTTGAAATGTCATCTTGCCACTCCTATTTAGTTGCTCTCTCCTATGGAAACACTGGGTTATCCTGGACCCCTAGAGTAGAAAAGAGCACGTCTTTGGGTTTTGTTCTTTTTTTCACTTGCTGAGGAGGGAGATGATAAGTGCTTGGTGCTTTAGGAGCTGCTTTCTGAACCACCTGAGGCATTATCTGCTTATTCAGGCCTCGAGAAAGGAGATGAGTACTTAGGGAATAGCCTCTTAACAAACCTGGTTATGATCAAGGTTGGCAAGGGAAGGAGGCAGCTGAATAATATTCCATGGTATACATATACCACGGCTTGTTAATACTTTCCTGAATTGGTGGACATTTAGGCTGTTTCCACATTTTGGTGATTGTAAATTGAGCTGTGATGAACAGTCTAGTGCAAGTGTCCTTCTGGTAAAAGGATTTTTTTTTTCCTTCAGGTAGATGCCCAGTGATGGGATTGCAGGATCCAATGGGAGGTCTAGCTTGAGTTCTTTAAGGATTCTCTCTACTTCCTTCCAGAAAGATTGTATTTAGTTTATAGTCCTGCCAGCAGTGTAAAAGTGTTCCGTTCTCTCCACACCAGCATCTGCAGCTTTGAGATTTTATAATGTGGGCCATCCTCACTGGGGGTAGGTGATAGCTCACATTTTTTTTCACAAAGCCTCCCTTGATTATCAGGGTTTCACCATGATTGTGCAGATGTTTATCTCAGAAGACTTTGGAGATGTAGTCATGCATAGACAATAAATATTGTGATATGTTAGAGCAAAAGTTACTTTGATGATATGTTTTCTTTGATGATTCTTAGATAATTTGCTAAGTTAAAGGTTACTTTTATTACTATATTGTTAGAGTAAAGGTTACTTTTATGTTTTTTAAACATTTTGCATAAAGTGAAGACTACTTTGATGTTGTTTTCTGTCAGATAAAATTAAAATTTTCTAGGTTTGCTTGCTTGTATTTCATTATAAAAATTATTAGAATTTGAAAGGCTATTCTCACTGTTCTCCAGAATTTCTGGCTTTCTGACAATATACCTTGTCAGACCTAATTCCCCACTGGCTCTGCATTTGGCGGATTGTGACTGGTGGCTGGATCCCTTTGTCTGGTAACAAAACAAATGTGTTTCTTCCATAGATTGATTTATGACTTTATCTGTAATTTCTCTCAAACGTGTAAAACTAAATTGTAACTCCACCACCGCAATTCCATTTAGAGTTCTTGGGTGTGGCTTCAGGTCATGGCCATCAACTTTGGCTCAGAGTAAAACCTCTCTAATTCTTTTGAAAAGTGGGGCTGCTTTTCTGTTGACAGTAGTAATCTCCTTGTCTAGTCATCTCTAGCAGGAATCCATTCTGTTTTGCTTCTATCTTATCTCATACTACTACTTTCTATATACTCTTTTTCTTTCCATTTGCCTTACAGTTTCCTTGTCTTTGCTCATTGCCTTTTCTGTTGATAATACCAACCTCTGATATCAAACTTCACAAATCCTATGCTCACTTCAAGTTTTATCCCCAACAAGAAACATTTTAGATATTCCCAATGCACTGAGATGTTTAGACCTCTAGGGAACAAGGAAAGTCTTTGTCTCCCCATCCTATCCTTTTATCCTGTACCCTACTCCTGGAAAATATATAAATCTAATTTGCCAAATTCTAGGATATGAATTGGGCAGCTTTTGATAAGGGTGGTATCACTTCCAAAGAAATGTGTCTAGATGTTCCCCTCTCTTTGTTTTCTAATTTAATAGTAAGAGGGGTGTTAGAATTAGTCCAAACTGCTTTCCAGGATACACAAAATTTTCTTTTTCTTTTTATTGTTTGGAATTCATTGAGGGCACAAAAAATTAGGTTACACTGATTGCATTTGTTAGATAGAGTTCCTCTTATAATTGTGTCCTGACCCCAGAAGGATTCACATAGTTTTTGTCTTGAGACTTTACTCATACGCTTTGAAATTATGGATCTGAGTTGGTAGATCTACAGGGTCAAGTTTACACCTTCTTAGAGCTCCATCTCAGGCCATGTGTTCTAGCCCACCTTATCAGAGTTTCTTGGGTCCTGGTTGGGTTTCCAAGACCACCAAACAATTTTATGTTTGCTATTGCCTTTGTGTTTTTCTTTCTCTTGGTAACCCTGTAGAGAGAGTGGCAATGCTCCATGTTATCTTCTTATTAACATCAGTACCAATATGTGATTTCAAACATTACTCACCTTTAAAGAGGAAGAAAAATGGACTGGAAAAGAGAGGAGTATTTGAAGCTAGAGTCTCTAGGTAAAAATCTGAGCTCTCCCACTTTATAATTACATGATTCAAAGCAATCCTCTAACTCTCTGTTCTTTAGTTTCCTCATTTGTGTTATGAGGGTGGTTATAATGAAGTGTTTGTCATCTTCATTGTCATCATGCATACCCCTGAACTATTTTCTCATTATTCCATCATAGTCTTCAGCAAAGTTTTCCTTGGCGTATTATTGTTTACATATACACATTTCTCTTTCCACATTTTCATATCTGCCTAAAGGGCATTTATTTGTCACAAAAAGGATCTGAAGTTTATAAAAAGAGGAACAGAGGAACAGCCTGTGGATGAAAATGAAAATGTGTTGTGGACAATCATGGTACACATTTTAGAGTTGTAATGAATCTCAGAGATCATTATGTTCAAATTATTTTTATAGATGAGAAAACTAAGACTGAGGATGGGAAAGAACCCCTCGAGCTTTGCGTGCTACAAGAGGAGGAGCAGGGCAGTTGAGTTGTTAGGGTGTATCACTAGGGGCCCTACTACTTTGCAGTATAGCCTTGGAGAGCATACAAACCCTTTTATCCCTAGAGTCTTACTGGAGACCTTAAAAATTAAAGGTGCTAGTTTTGCATGTAGGATAAGCAGCAGTGTGTTAAACTAAATGTCCCTCCAAATGGCTATATTTTCAATTTAATAGGCTCTTCTCTCTCATGTAATTAGAGACCAGGGTTCCTCTTTCAAAGGATAACTCATAAGGTTTTATAAATAAGTATAGAGGCTGGTGCACTATGTCTCCCTACTGAGTAGTTTCACCTATTTAGGACGAGCACTACCAGCAGGGTATAGGGGTCCTCAAACTTTTTAAACAGTGGGCCAGCTCACTGTCCCTTAGACTGTTGGAGGGCTGGACTATAGTTTAAAAAAAAACTATGAACAAGTTCCTATGCACACAGCACATATCTTATTTTGAAGGGGCCGGATAAATGTCCTGGGTGGGCTGCATGTGGCCTGCAGGCCATAGTTTGAGGATGCCTGATACGATATAACCAGTGTAGCAACCAATCAGAATGAACTGTTTTGACATTCTGCCAGTCTCTGTTCTCAGCTGCATTCTCTCAATATATCCGAAAGCTCTGTGACTTCTTGCATTATCTTCCATCACAAAAGTATATTTTCCCCACTTGTTAAATATTTTTTAAAGACTTTTTAAATTTATAGGCTCCTTGATGCTTGAAAGGATGACCTTAAATAGTTTTCCAGCATTCATGAAATGCCAACATTTTTAAAAATAAATTTCAGGGCCTCTTTCCAAGTGCCCAATAACTAATGGCATTGTCTTGGTAATTTTCAGATCATTATTTTGTTAATTGGGGTTTATTTTGCAATCAGTAATTAAAACACTGATGAAGACTCTTTTAAAAATCAATTGACATCAAACTAATGCAGAACATCTCACTAAGAATAATGCACATATTGTACTAAAGCACAGAGTTATTAAACATTGATGAAGAGTCTCAAGAAACCAAAAAGCCAAATTTAAAAAATTTAAGTCCTTGGAAAAAAATCATTCTACTGGTATTTAACAGTCTATGTAACCATCAGAAGGCAGATTGTACACTTACTACATACAAATATCACCCAAGCCTTGTTACATGAAATATAATCTTGTGTCTCAAAGCGTTTATTGTATACTAGGAGTGATAAGACATGTCCTAAGATAACAGTGCTACAATGAAGAGAACCTCAGGAAGTTTGTACCAAGTGTGTTTACATTCAGAGGTAGGAGATAAGTACAGAATAATAGTCAGGAACAAAGACTTTGGAGACAAACAGATTAGGAATCAAATCCTGCCTAGATCAGAAACCAGCTTTGGGATAACCAAATTGTTTAGTGCCTAAGATCCTCGGTTGCCTTACTGTAAAATAATAACATTGACAGGTCAGATAAAATAAGCCAAGTGTCTAGTGCTTCACATACTGAGGGGCATAGGGCAGTGGCATTTACATTGGTACTGGAAGAAAATTTGGGTGTGCAAACGATGTGAAGTGTAAGATGTAGTTCTAGTAGAAGGAACTAAAGGAGAAAAAAACTCTAGCAACCATGGCATTTCATGCAGAAGAATCATAGAAGCATCAGTCTAAAAAGACAATGGCCAGACAAGAGAGTGACACATAGGCACATTCTATTTAATGAAGCAATTTCCACATCCTTGCCTGAATGAACCAGTAAATATCATGGTTTTGTTATAGTTAAGAATGTATTAGGAAACTGAGTGTGCATCCTGGCTTCACTGTTCCCTAACTGGTGTCTTCTCCGTGTCTCAAGGGCCTCCCCATAATGTGGAGCTGGTATTAGTGCAGGTGTTTCGTGGGGTCACTCTTCTTATTGCCATATTTTTTCCAATAATGAGCCGGAAGGGGTGGGGCTGCTGTGGCCCTCTGATTTCCAGATTATTCTATTCTTGGGCACCAAGGGAGGCAAGAAAAGCTTCATCTATCTCTGCTGTACCCCTTTTAATAAAAGGATTTGTTCTGTAAAATTTGGACTCAGTCAAAAGGCACCAGTCAAGAATCCAGAGGCCACAAGCAGCCCCAAGAGTGCACCCTTTACATTTCTCACGAAGGCCAACTAAAAATACTAGACAAAATATATTTTAAAATTCTCCACTGTAAATCCAACAGATTATGAAAAATTAGCAGGCCAAGATCCAGGAGATGAGACTATCTCAGAATAGTAAGAAAGCACCATAAGCTCATTTTACCCTGAGAGCATTTGCCCATCCAGAGGAAATAGGGCTGAAGGAAAAGAGTTTGGATTTCAGACCTGTGGAGACAAGCAAGTAGAAACTCAAGACCAGTGTAAAGTGAGCAATCCGGTAAACATTGCTTATATATGACGGTAGGTGAGAGCAAACAATAATAGAATAAGTCGTTCCCCTCTACCCACCCCCATGAAGCTGGGATGATTGTTGCCTTGGATGAGCAAATGGAGGAGATGAGTGTTACATTAACCATCTCTGTCAGGTAGAACATTATGTGCTGGTCCCCTAGTGAAATTTCAGTCCAGTTTTACATTGTAAATATGACTCCAGAAACCTTCTGTGCTTGAATTTAGTTTAAAGGAGTTTCAGATTATATCCATCTCCGGTTGCCACACAAAATGAAAATATATATCCTCTCTGGGGGAATTTTCCTTTATTATAAGTCCTAGGAAATCCCTGCAAATAATTTTTTAAAGCCAATAAATATCCCACAACCCCAGGTAAATAAAACAGGCCTACAAGAGTAGTAACCAGCAGAAACAATAGCCTTAGAGCCTGAGTCCCCATGACATCCACTGGTAATATTATCAAGGACAGATTATAAAACAAGTTTAGTATATTTAATGGGGGGGGGGAACTGACAGGCTTGAAAGTATCCATTGAAGAAGAAATTGTAACTATTGACAATGGAGACCTTTTAAAATTCAAAATAATACTAAAACTAGAGATTGCACCTGAATTAAAAATCCAGCAGATGGGATTGGCAGCAAATTAGATGCAGTTGAAGAGAGAATTAATGAGAGAAGAAATAAACCAGGATACAGCAGAGAGAGACAAAAAATGAGACAATATGGAACCTTGTACAAAGTACACAGGGAGAAATGTAACAAAAGTTTACTTGAACTGTGTGTTAGAAGGGAAAAGGGGGAATAGGGCAATGGCAATATTTGAAAAGCTAATGAACTTTTTCTGTATACACGAAAAACATCGCATCATACGGTCAGAAGTACCAATTAATTTAAAGATTTTTTTTAAAAAAAGCTCAGGTCATCTCTACCATCCTGCCTCTAAATGTGGTTGTTTACTCTTGTATTCTTCATTCTCACTGCTGGTCTTACTCATCATAAACACTTCATCATACACGTAAAAGGCCCCTGCCCGTATTCTCATCTGCAAACTAACCCACAGCACTGCACTCACTGTGACCTGATCACTTTTCTATATTCCTTGCATTTGTACCTCATGCATGTTCTTCCTTCTGGTATCAATTCCTTCACCATCCTAACAAAACGAAACAAAACAAAAACAAATAACACTTCTGACATATAAGGAAGGACTCAGAAGCTCTGAAAATCATTACTAGAGGGGATTTTTATATGTAGAGCCCACAGGCTAGAAATAAAATTTCCAACAGGACATTTTCATATCCCATAAAAACTATAGGTTTTGCATTCAGATTCCTGATCTGCCACTCACTGGCTGTGCAAACATGAGCAAGATTCTTAAACTCTCTGTGTCCTGGTTCCTTTATCTATAAGGGGAGAGGACAATATTACCCACAAAATAGAGTTCCTAGGACTATTAAACAGAAAAGGTACAGGAGTGTAAAATGTTCTGCCCAATGTTCTGCCCAGTGTCCAGCTCAGTCTGCATTTGCTGTTTGTTCTCTAAGTACATGAAAATGGGTCCACATACTCGCCTTTTTATTGAGGCAAGTTGAGAGTATGCAAAGTTAGGACACAAAGCAATTGAGATGATCCAATGTTCTGAGAACTGGAGTCCTGATCACTTCCCAGTTCCCAAGTGATATTTGATGGGTAGGGGCTACCCAAGGTGGAAGGCAGCAGAGTTGGAGAACTAAGGAAACGCACCCGCCTCTGTTGATTCTGCCACTCTTTGACAGGCTCTTGCTTATGGCTGTGCACTTTGTTACTACCCATGCCTACCCAAGTAGGACTCCAGCTCTAGGTCCCCAGGAATGGACTTGTTTCTTCTCACAGGAGCATAGCATCTTATCTTCTTAATATTAGCATCTTAATATATTTACTTAATAGTGCCCAAGCCAACTTGGAATTGGACAAAAGAACAGGGTATGAAGTTTATAATTCACTGATTAATAAAGCGGAGTTACGCAGAAACAGTAAAGAGATGGTATCAAGCGAGATGAATGTCTGAACTCTTCAAAACGCAAACAAATGGAAAATTCAAATGGAGTCACTGGCACATAACAGGTCTGAAAGGGCCCCCTAAAGCATCTCATCCAGTCCCCTCAGTGTAAGCACGCAGATACAGAGAGTGAAGAAAGTGCTCATTTTTCTACCTGAAGGTGCAAACCAGGCTTCTGGAGACACATGTTTGGGGCTGAACACAGGCTAGGGACTTTGGGGCAAAGGTTTCTTTGGGGGAATACATAGTTAATGCTTTTATTTATATGAGACAAATTCTATTTGGGGATGTTTCTGGTGGGTTAGAAACAAATTTTCTATTTCCAAATTTGAAACTAAATATAAACTCTCTTCCTGTAACTGAAAGGGCCCTCCCTTGGAATGCATAGTTCTTCAGATGAGAATTGTACAAATAGAATTTAAGGATGTTTCCTGCCAATTTCCAGACCAGTGGGGTAAAGGGGAAGGTCTCTAGCTGCTACCAGACAAAGTGGGTCTGACTAGCCTGTCTCTGTGCAGCCAATATGCAGAGATGGGATTTAGGTCAAACACTACATTTATCAGAAGGCCAGTAATTCTGGAGAACCATCAGAGTAGCCTTCAATTCTTTTCTGCCTCATTTACAATCCTAATAATTTTTATAAGGAAATAGAAGGAAAGCAACCTAGAGACTTTTAACTTTATCTGACAAGAGGTAACATCAAAATAGTCTCCTTCTAACAATGCAAAAATGTTTAAACAACAGAAAGTTGTCTTTCATTTTAACAAAATACCTAAGAGAATTGTCAGAGAAAATGTATCATCAAAGTTGTTACTCTTCCAATATCTCAACATCTATTATCTATGAGTGACGACCTCCTCAGAGTCCCCTGAGACAAACATACTCACAATCACAGTGAAACCTTAACTAATAATCAAAGGTGGGTGTGGGAAAGAATGTGAGCTAAGCAGACTGTCTTGCTTCAGCTCAGCATCTCAGACTCTGTCTTGTGGGCCACTTCCCTGGCTTCATAGTCTGGAGGAAGTTTTGGAGTAGGTGAGGTATATGGCAGGGCAGGAGATGGGGCAGAGAGCATCATCTCGCAAAACTCAGGGCCACTAGGGTGCTGAGCCACCTTGTTCAGTGATGGAAAAGATGGTAGTTCTGTTCACAAGTTTCATCTGTTTTTACGGCACTGACGGAAGTATGTACCTTGCTCTGGCAGGATGCTGGGGGCCAAGAAGCTCTCTCTTTGAGGATGTTGAAAGATACATGCATAACTCTTGTCAAGAGAAGCTAGATGCTAATCCACATACATAAAGTGCACTGAAATTGTCTTCAAGCACTGTGAACCAAGCACAAACACACTCTTAGATTTAAACAGTATTTTTACCTAATTCAAACACTCATATTCTGAAAAGATTGCAACATTTTCCCTATAATTCTGGACTAGAGAGGCAGTCTGGTGGCCGGCCAATGCAGGAAGCCTCTGTACAAGGCAGCACTAATTTGAGCTGCAGACTTTGTACATAAGAGACATCCTTTCACTCTCTTACCAATACGGCAAAAAGGCAGAATTAGAAAAACTCCACTTACTAAATGGTTACAATGTGTCAAGTATCAAATATTTTATATAAATTATTTGTGAAGCTCATAACATTAATTTGGGCAAATACTATTACCTTAACTTCCCAGAGAAGCTAAGGAACTTGTCCAAGTTCAAATAGGTAAAAGGTGATAGAACTGAGATTTAACAGAGATCTTTTAAAAATGTTCTTGTTTATTCCACTATATCTATTTTCAATAAGAAATTATTCAGAATGATTATAACATTGTTCTTGAACCATTAAGACAAAAAAAGATAATACTTATCTAGAGACATACAATCTTCTTTTGAGAAGAAAATGAAACTAGCCATAGGTGGTGATTATTTGGAAATTAGATCATTGTTCACTTTTAAAATGTGCTGGATATTAATATGTTCTTTATCCATTCAGAAACTATTTAAGCATAGTGTACTGAATTGATTTGTGCACATAAGGCTTCAAGCTATGATTTTGAATTCAAATGAATTTTCATATTTTCTTCATTAGTATGTTCAGAGGCAACTCAGCAGTCAAAATTCAAAGACCATACACTGTGGCTACATTTCTGAATATGTCATTGACAATTGTCAGCTAATGAGCTTTATGAAAGTAAAGACGATTAGCAAAATGAAAGCAAATCTATTTGTCTCCTTTTAGACAGCTCATGCATTGAGAACATGTCAAAGAGAAATTGTTTGGCTCTTTGCTTTTTTAATTTTTGTGTAATTATTATTAAAAACACCTCTGTTCTCTACAAGAAGAAAAAACACTTAGTCTTCTTTAAAGTGACTCATAATATCTCTAGAGAATGGAAAGGTTAAAAATACAGAGATAATGATTAGGCTGCCTTGGTTAGATGGCCAATTTCACAGGTAATCTAGAATCTGGAGTCCCTTCTGAGCCAACTACTCTGTTGTAGAATTTTAGAGAATCTGTAGGAGATGGGCTTCCTCTTATTAGTAAATAACAGTCGAGGATGGTTATGGGAAGAACTAATAACTGAAAAGCATCGCATTTTTGTTTCTCACACCCGTGTTAAGTTAGAACGAAGAAAGCTGAGTCTAAAATGACAGACTTACTAAAATATCAAGGGATCTTTCAAAATAGAGATATGCATGCTTTCTAGCTTGCTCTCTTAACTTGGCCTAATTTCAATAGACTTTATAAATGAGGCTCTAGCACCCATGGTTTTACAAAAGCACTTTAGTATGGCTTTGTTTCAACAAGGAAAAGTTTGGAAAGTGCTAAATTTGTCCCTCTGTGGCATCCAGATAACCCTCTTCAGCATCTCTAACTTTGGCTTCATTGTGGAAGTGGTGTCGCTTGAATTTGAACGCTGGTGTACCACTTACAAACTATATGAACTTAGACAAAGTACCTAACATCTTTGCATTTAATATGAGTTGATAATAGCTAGTCAAAATTAGTGATATACCAGTGAAATACCTAAAACCAAGCAAGAAACTAAAAAACAACTCATAGAACAGAATTAACAGTTCTTTGTGGTGGAAATGGTAGTAAAAGTAGTATTAGTGATCTGATCGTGTGGGCCATTTGTACACATTTTGTTGGAAATTCTTATTTATATTGGGAAAACTTTCTCTTCTATTTCTAGCAACCAGCGTTAGCCAAGCCCCTTTTAATCGCAGACCTCTTCTACTACTCCTTATCCCATAAGAAAGGGCTGCTCAAATGCTTGCTAAAAACTCTTCTGTCCTGACCCAATTCTTTCTGTAGAATGGTTCTCTAGTTATTTTCTGTGGTTCTGTGCCCTCAACAGTTTTCCCAAATGACCCTGGTCCTGGATGTGTAGGACCAGAAATGAAGTAGGGATAAAAGCTCTCGTCCGTTAATGAAATCACTTTCTGTCCCAGAGTTGAACAATGTTCCTCTACTACTGCAAAACCACAGCTGAAGGTATTATGTGCACTGCATCAGTGCTTCTCAGAGTCCAATGTGTGTGCAAGTCACCTGAGAATTTTATTAAATGAGGAGTCTGAGTCAGGATGTCTAGGATGGATCACCCAATAGCCCAATATTCTGCATTTCTAACAAGGTACGTGGCAAGCATTGCCAATGCTTCTGGTCCATGGTCTACTCTTTTGAGGAGTGAGACACTGCATCCCTTTAATGCCCTTTGTACTTGGTAAATTCTTGCTTTAGTTTAGTCCCACAAAAAAAGTACAATTGTCTCTGCAGATGGATTTATGAAATTTATACTGTCAGAAAATGACAACTTATTGTGCTTTCCTTTTGGCCTTAACTGTCAAAAAATATTGCCTTCCTGTTATTATCTCTTTGGTGCTCGTTCCTATAAATATCTATAGTCCCAGATAATTTTAGAGGGGCATTATCCCTGTTAAATTCCTTCTCTTGGAATTTTTTTGTATTAGGTTATATTTAAAGCTCTTAAGCAATACTATTTCAGGATTAATGGTAGTAACCTTTGAGTGTGTGGGGTGAGGGCTAGTTCTGGCATTCATGGTTTGCTGTTCCCTCAGCCACTTATGTTCCATTTCTGTGAAGAAACAAACTAAACAGATTGGACCTGCTATTAGAGCTGGAAAAAAACAACCTTCAACTTCCTGGGTGTACATCATTTGAGCTAGATATCACTCTAGAAAAAGGTCAGCAAGTAGGAGTATCATTTGAATCTGTGGACATGGCTAGGAAAGTACAATTTCAGTGTATTTTTGTATTACTTTGTTTTTTTAGAAATATCTTTTAATGAGACTAAAAATTACAGAAAGTATAAACTACAGAAAAAATTTCACATATCAATTAATTGGTGCTGTAACACTGTTCAATGTTTGGTAAATTTTTTCCAGAATTTTATTTTCACTGTAAATGTGGTAATCAAAAAAAAGGCACAAAATAATTTATTCGCAAGGTGAAGCATATAAAATTGCTATTTATAAGGTCAAAGCAGTTGAAATTACCAATTTAATGTGTTTTAAAAATTTATATATTTGGATTTAACATAATTTTAAAGCTTAAAATTCGGGCGGTGCCTGTGGCTCAGTCAGTAAGGCACTGGCCCCATATACCGAGGGTGGTGGATTCAAACCCAGCCCCAGCAGAACTGCAACAACAACAAAACATAGCCGGGCTTTGTGGCGGGTGCCTGTGGTCCCAGCTACTTGGGAGGCTGAGGCAAGAGAATTGCCTAAATCCAGGAGTGGAGGTTGCTGTGAGCTGTGTAATGCCACTGCACTCTACCAAGGGCAATAAAATGAAACTGTCTCTACAAAAAAAAAAAAAAAAAAATTGGGCAGCACCTGTGGCTCTTTAAGTAGGTCACCAGCCCCATATACCAAAGGTGGCGGATTCAAAACTGGCCTCTCCCAAACTGCAAAGCAGAAAAATAGCCAGGCGTTGTAGCAGGCGCCTGTAGTCCCAGCTCCTTGGGAGGCTTAGACAGGAGAATCACCTAGGCCCAGGAGTTGGAGGTTGCTGTGAGCTGTGTGACACCAGGGCACTCTACCGAGGGTGATAAAGTGAGACTCTGTCTCTACAAAAAAAAAAGCTTAAAATTCTACTATAAACATTGTTCTGTTTTGTACTTAAAAAATATTTTCTCAAATGGTATTAATGTTATTGTGTCAGTATGTGTTTACCAATCTTTTACTGTTGGATATTTTGGGCTTTTCCCCATAATTTTTTTCATTATTTAAGTAACATTTTGTAAATTTTCTTAAGAAGAACAGCTCATATATATTCATAGTAATTTCCTTAGGCGAATCTCTTATAATTGGATTACTGGGTTAAACACTTTCAATGCAATTTAAATACCAGCAGCTGTGTATAGGCAGGGGTCCTTTATGAAATCTGTCCCGTACATAATATTGATGTATTTTATTTTAGTTTAATTTGATAGGTGGAAAAAAGATATTTTATTATTTGTTTTATGTTATCAAAGTACTTACTTTTTATACAGTTTATCAAAATTTTATTTTATCTTTCATAAATTGCCTACAATGTAATCTTTCTTTGAATATTGGTTTGACTCTTTTATTTTCAAGTTATAATTTTTTTTTTCTATTTATGAGTTTGGCCCTTTCCTGTCACTGATGCTACAAATATCTCACTTGGTTACCTTTTCATGTTGTTCAAAGCTGTGTGGTTTTTGTTCTTTTTTATTTTTGTTTTTGTTTTTTACCATGATTTTAAATTCTTATGTACCCTTTTTTTATTCTCTTCAATTA
The DNA here is from genome assembly GCA_963574655.1 of Perodicticus potto. NCBI lineage: Eukaryota > Metazoa > Chordata > Mammalia > Primates > Lorisidae > Perodicticus > Perodicticus potto. The sequence goes on from CAUYRH010070524.1 coordinate 38,603, forward strand.
TGATTTCTGTATCTGGTGCCTCAAAATTCCACCTACCCTCTAATTATTTAAGCATGTTTTTCTAGTTTTTCTTTTTTCCCCCTAGTTCTTTGCTAACGTTTAACTATTTAAAGAGTGCAAAATGACTTTAGGATATTATTTGAAAGTGACATTCAGCTTCCCTTTTCTGAAATAGTTAATGAATTATCTGAGTGCAATTTATTGAAAAAGTCATCCTTTAATTGTAGATTCAAAATGTCATACTTATCTTTAAGTATATTCTGTTATACACTTACGTCTGTTCCTGGGATTTCACTTCTGTTTTATTCATCTGTCTGTCTATTCTGGTACCATTACCATAATTTAAATAACTAAATTCTTACATAAACTTTCAATGACTAGCAGTGTGCATCACCCACCATTGTTCCAGTTCGAAAATTTTCTTGACAATTGTTTTCTCATTTGTTCTTTTTACAATCATTTTGTTGAGTTATGAATAAAGAATAATTTCTATTGGAATTCCGTGAGAATAGTGTCAAATTTAAAAATTGGAGAAAATTGAAATGTTTGAAATTTCCCACTTAAAAGCAACTCTTTCACTTCTGCAATCTTTTTCTATGTCTATAATAAATGTTCATTTAGGGGGATGGTTGTGCTTCCACTTACTGGGCACAAAGTTAAGGTGTAGACTATACTTCTTGGGGGTGGGACACAATTATAGGAGGGACTTTACTTAAGAAATGCAAACATTGTAACCTAATTCTTTGTACCCTCAATTAACCTGAAACAATTAAAAAAAAAAATTCAGGAAATAGCAACATAAAAACAAACAATCAATCAATCAAATATATTCCCCACATTTCTAGTCAGATCAATACATTTTCTAGTTTTGGTTAGTAAATAAGATTTTAAAAAATCACATTTCTAATTTGCTTGTACAGATTTGTCAGCAAGTTATTATTACTTTTTTAAATGTCAGCTTACCAAACTCTGGAAAGACTTTATTAATTATCTCATTTTTCCCTTAGGCACAGTATACAATTATTTTATTTCCAATATCTCAGTATTTCAAAACATTTACTCTTGCATTTTCAAATAAATGTAATATTTTCCCCATCTATTTTATATGGCATTGTTCTATCTCAAAGTTGAAAACACACAGAACTTTGTAGTGATAGAATTTTTTTTCCAGATTTCACTTGGAATGCCATCATAATTTTGCCTTCAGTATAATGTTGACAGTGAATATAGTGAATTTCCAATACGTTTTTCTTTTTTAGGGTAAGGTAGTGACACTCTTTTCATAGATGAGCAAGAGCTTTTAACTATAATATGTGTTGAATTTTGTCAATTGAATTTTGCCTTCTCTTGATAATGCTATTTCTTCTTTAGTCTGTTTGTGGACAAGTTACATTCACTGATCTCCTGATATTTTACCACTGTCACCTGCCTGAATCATCCTTGTTTGTTCATGGTATATTATTCTTTCAAAATGACATTAGACTAGATTCACTTTCAATTTATTTAGTATTTCGACATTTTATTGATGTGTAAAATTAATGCTTATTTTGTTTTTTGGGTATTTTAATTTTTCTGTTATGCTCTTTAGGTGTTATCAGAGTTATGTTAACTTGATGAAAACAACTGGGATGACGTCTTCCTTGCTAATGCTTTTGAGCAGGGCATGGGAAATAAAACCTCTCGTGTCCACAGTTTCATCTCTTCACATTTTTCATTATTAACTCTCTGTACTCTTCCTTTCTAGAGCTATCTCCTTTGAAGCTGCTCCCCTGTAGCAGCATTCATGAAATGGAGGGAGCAGTTGCTTTATTTCTCTAGTTTGCTCTTTTTCATTTGAAGCATCATGGCTTTCTAGATATTCCATAATTAAGGGAGACCATGGCCCAGCCCATGTCGATGCCGGTGCCGACCCCAGAACCACCTTTCAACCTAGAAAGCCCTTCTCTGGCCGCACAACTCCTCTGTGACCATTTCACAGAACCAAGGGTGATACAGGGTTCCCCTAGTCAAGGGTACCCCTCATTTCCTTGGCCTGATCATGTAAGTTTCCTAGGCCTGGACAATTTCATGAATGGACTGTATCTATTCTATAATGCATTCATTCACCATGCCTCTAGCTGAAGGGACTATATCCATTCATTGATGGGCTCATTCATCTTACCCTAGCAGAAAGGACTGTATCCATTCATTTGTTACTAAGTCCTGGCCAAAGTAACTACAAAGGACCCATGTGACCCAAAGAAGCTAGGCAGAGAGATTTTTTCCCACTTGAGTTTTTCCTTCTACTAAGAGCTCTGGTGTTTTTCTCTGTATTCTTTTATGTAAAATAAATCCTGTCTTACCACTGACCTGTGGTCCGTGGATTCCTTCTTCAAATCTTCAACACCAAGGACGTAATGAAGAAGACATTCTGGTATCAAGAATAAACCAAAAATGAATTACAAAATGAACCAAAACAACTAACCTAACTTTTAACTGTATTACTTGGCAGTTGAGAGATCCATTGGCCAGTCCAGAGACAGTGTTGGTGAAGAGGGGAGAGTCAGAGAATTTTCATGTGGTTCCTTTTTGTGGTTATTGTGGTAGCCCAAAATTAACTGAAGGAGTGTGTGTCTGACATGGGTTTTGTGGGAGATTGCTGCTATGGTTTCCATAATCTTTACATAGAAGAACGACCAGTATGCCTTATAGGGTGCTGCTAGATTAGAAATTTTTCATGTGTTCATTCATTTTCTTCTAGTCCCTTTATGAATTAGAGGATACAGATAAATATGAGGGTATGCTAGGGATCCACTTGTTTATTTCCTAACCTGACAGATCCTTTGCACATAGCAAATGATGGATGATTTTGCCCATCTCTCTCATTCTGTTGTGTTCTTTTGTTCATTTGAATGAGAAGGCAGGATGCAGGGAAGGAAATGCATGAAGGTAAAAATATATCCCTAGCCTGACCTTCCCTCATGGTATACTTTGCCCTTTGACCTCTCCCTGAGGGAACTTGTCCAGGTGAGTCAAACAGAAAAGTGTTCACATAGGCAGTAGTTCTCAACCTTCCTAATGCCAAGATGTATCTTCATTGTTACAAAGGGGTCACGACCCACAGGTTGAGAACCACCGACATAGAGATTTTTCATGAATTTAAGCCTCAGCCTTTCCTGTTTTAAAGACTCATGGAGAAGGTTTGTTATAGGAGCTTTTGATGCAAAGAGTTTGCTGAGACTTGTGTGTGAGGGAGTTGTCAGCATCAGTGCCCTCATGGCCCATGAAGATGGGAGGTGACTGTCAGTGGTGAGGAAACATGGGCTCCCAAGTTAAGTGTGTGAGAGTCAGATTCTCCTTCTGGGTGACTAGAGCAAAACTGTGTCTGTACTATCATGTACTTTCCATAGAGCTTGATTAGGAGAAACTAGACTTACATTTATGTAGGGCAAGGATAATGCCTACCATTTTATATAAGAGGTAAGTGAAACTTATTAAAGGTAGGTATTCTCTTCCAAGTCAGTCACCCAGGTAGTATGAAATAGGACTAGAAACCCAGGTCTTCAGACTGCTATTATATTAGCCTTCCCTACCACCACTTTTAAAAGTTATTTCAAGATTATTTTGGATCTTATCTTGTATGAAGGTTTTTCAGAGGCCATTTCTATTTCTCACCCAGATCCAAAAGCTCAACCTGAAGCTATTCACACCATACCTACGAAAGTGGATTCCCCTTAGATTCTTCAGAGGAATTAGTCAAAGAAAAATCTAATACTGCACCTGGAAAATTGGATGATACTGTACTTTTCCATAAGCAGTTCCTTCTCTGACCCCAGTGTGAGCTCAGTGCATACCCTAACACCAGGGGACTAATGGCCATGTAATTGTTATCCCTGCTAGTAACTTCACAAGCTGTTCTTATTCATATAAACACCTAATTCTTTTATAAATTGTTCTTCTTTAAATTTGGCTCAGAAATATCCTGCAGTAGTGGATAATTGCACACTGTGTAGAGAAGGATTTCCTTTGATCTTCCCTAAATTTAGATTCTGCTAATTTCATTTACTGTCCCCTTCCAGCTAGGCAAAGGGACCAGGTAGCAAGGAACACTCAATTAGATGCCCCTTGCTGGTGTTTAGGATTCCTCTACCCTATCATATGATGTGTAGCTCTCCTTCATGTCTTTTGCTGAAGAAACTGACTCATTGTCCTTGCCTGAAATCTGCTGTTACACTTCTCAACCATAGTTAATTATTTCTGCAACCTGAATAGACCTGGCAGCATTGTTCATGTTCAAAGGAAGAATAGATGGAGATAAGATCATTGACTTCAAGTGTCAGGAAGAATGTGGGTGGGGGAGGGGTATGGTGTTGAAGGATGAGGCTTATCTTGAGTAGTTAAGAATTTGTACTAGCTACTAGATAAGTTGTTGAAAAGGTGAACTTGAACTCAATAAAAGGTGGAAGGTTATACACTACATAGAGTTATCCATCTAGGAAATGGTTACCTCAGAACAAAACAAATTATCCTTTACAGAAGTCTTGGAGGTGTTCAGCCTTCAAGGAGGATACCTCTGTTCGAGGCTTACATCGGGGTGCCCCTGGGTGGGCCACTTCACTTCATTCAGTCCCTCTAATTTCTTCTTCTTCTTCTTCTTCTTCTTCTTCTTCTTCTTCTTCTTCTTCTTCTTCTTCTTCTTCTTCTTCTTCTTCTTCTTCTTTTAAGGGAAAGATCTATTTTATTAGTGATAGAATCTACCAGCTGATCAAGGCATAATTACTTTGTTTTTTCAAAATGCTATGCTATTTCTGGCTCCTTGCCTTTCCTCTATAAACTCTTTGGTCTCTTGTCTATTCGATAAATGCTTAATAATCCTTTAAGATTCACTTGAGTGACTTTCTTCTAAGAAGTCGCCCCAACTCCCTTCCTCCAAACACAGCAAATGCCTTTTCTTTTGCGTTTTCATGGTATAATCTCACATTTTCTTGTCTGTTTTCCACTTTAGACTATGAGCTCCATGTGGAAAGAGATGATAACTGTGTTGTTATGTATATTGGCCTATTACATACATTTATTTAGGTTCAACTCACATAAGGAATAGAGAGAATGTATAATATTCCAGATTTCTGGTTAAGCTAATTTATAATAGAAAGGATTTAAAAATATATTGCTTTAACACTTTCTTGTTTATGTTAACATGTTAACTTCATTTTAGGAGAGTTTTATTTTATTTTTATTTTTATTTTTTAATTTGCATCATCTTCCCACATGGGTTTATTATTTTTATTTATTTATTTTTTTTATTGTATCATAGCTGTGTACATTAGTTCAATCATGGGGTACAGGTATACCATGGAATACTATGCAGCCTTAAAGAAAGATGGTGACTTTTCCTCCTTCATATTTACATGGATGGAACTGGAACACATTCTCCTTAGCAAAGTATCTCAAGAATGGAAGAAAAAGTATCAAATGTATTCAACCCTAATATGAAGCAAATTTATGTCTTTCATGGGAAGGTTACAACCCAACTATTGCACAAGAAGACAGGGAAAGGGGAGAGGAAGGGAAGGGGAGGGAGAAGGTGGGGGGAGAGAGGATAAAGGGTGGGATCACATCACACTTGAGGTGCATCTTTGAAGGGTCATGAGAAACCTACTAAATGCAGAACACAAATGTTTTCACACAGTAAATGAGAAAACCTCATGAACGTTATGTTGAACAGGTGGATGAAAATATTTCAGATTGTATGTGAGGCCCGCAGTCCCTCTAATTTCTCTTGGGTATATAGGTATGACCACCTGTTTGGGAGACCATGTATATACATTCATTAACTTATTTCAACAAATAGTCATCTCACTGGGAATTGAGTGCTAAGGGGGCAGGATATGAGATATATTTTAGAAGAAAAGACCAAAGTAAGTTGGTTGAATTGTTTTTGGAGAGTAAGGGTGGAAGACAAGTCAGATAAAAACATTTTCTTGTTGCTAAGACTCTCACATTTGTGGGAAAGTCATACATTAATGTATCATTTTGTAATATGTTAAATATTATAATCACTTAAAAAATTAGGAAGTAGGAAAGGTCAGAGAAGGCTTACTGGAAAAGGTAATGACTGAGCTGCACTGTAACCAGTGGGTAGGCTTTGGAAGCAGGGCAAGGGCATACTGATGATGATAATGACAACTTTCTTTTTTCCCTTTTTAAAAAATTATCAGAATATTATGGGGGTCCAAATGTTTTGGTTACATGATTTGCTTTTGTACAGCTTGAGTCAAAGTTATAAGCACACTCATCACTGAGATAGTGTGTTTTGCTCCTGTCAAGTGTGAATTTATCCCTACCCTTTGCCCTCTCCCACCTATTTGCTTTCTGTTGAGATTTACTACCAAATGTGCATGGAGTGTTGATAAATTAATTTCAATTTAATTGTGAGTATATGTGGTATTTGCTTTTCCATTCTTAGAATATTTCCCTTAGAAAAATGGTCTTCAGGTTCCATCCAGGTTGTTACAAAAAGTATTAGTTTACCAATTTTTCTATGGCTGAGTAGTAACCCATGGTATACAAACACTCCATTCATGTGACAATGATAACATTTTATTAATCCACTCATGAGACAATGATAACATTTTTGAGTGATTATTATATCCAAGGAGCTATGCTAACTCAATACACACATGATCTGGTTTATCTGGTTTAATTTCATTTAAAATATGAAATAACTGAGGTCCAGGAAGGTTAAGCAACTTTTCTGTGGTTGCATGTCCAGTAATTGATAGAGGTGAGATTCAAACCAATTCTAACTCCAGAGGGTATTTTAGTTTTCTTCGGAAATTGCTTGAAACAGCTACACCTGTACAGATTCTTAGAAATGTGTCAGTCTTCAAAGTTCATCTTGAAAGCATGAAGGGTTAAGTGTACATTGATAAATGGTAGAAAGAATTCTAAAAGAGGACAGGAGGGAGGTAAAAGAGGAAGGTGAAGATGCTGGGAAAACAGATCAAGGAAATTTCACAAAGGAAGAAGAGGCAAGAGTTCACACAATACTCAATTATATGATCTAGAAAATTGAATGGATGAGAATATGGGCAAGGAAACTCGCAGAAACTGGTTGGGTGATGTTAAGTTAGCTTTAGCCACAGGAAATAAATAATTATAGACTCATGAAAGTGACTTCAGAGATCTCTTAATTTAAGCCATTCCTTCAAAATTCCTTCTCATCAAACAGAACATGGTTTGGTCCCAAGGAACCAAATCCTGTCCTACCTGGCCAAAGAAAAGGACAATCTATGATAAGGTCACAGAGACATCAGAGAAGCCACGGACAGGGTGTAAAGCCTCTCAGAACACCAGTGAAACTGGAAATAAGTACACAGTTAGAATCTAAGCAAATATTTCTCTTAAAGTCCCTCTTCTTTATGCTGTCTTAAACATGTTATCTCTTTCCTATACACCTTGAACATGAAACAGCATAGATGCCCAAGTCCTGTCTCTGTGAAATGTTTCTACCCAACAGCTGCCATGGATCAGCTCCACTTTCTATGAATCATACTGTAGATTCACTTGAGGAAAAGAATCTGGTTGCTCATTGGTTTATGGCACAATAGACTATCCCTCTTTAGGGGCTGGAGGTGTGAAACAGGATGCAATAGGTCACATCCTAGAGTAGAAATTTTTTTCACTTTTTTTTTTAAAAGTCAGTTTTACTGAGTTTTAATGTACATGAAGTAAAATTTGCCATTTTTTTGTATATAGTTTTATTAATTTTGACAAACAGATTCAGTATATAGTGGCCATTAGAAAAGAGATAGAGAACATTTCCATAATTCCAAAAAGTTCTCTTGTGTTCCTTTGTCATAAATATTCTTTACCTTCTGGCAACTTCTAATCTATTTTGTAGCCCTCTGATTCAACTTTCTCTAGAATGTCATATCAACGAGATATAGTATGTAGCCTTCTGAGACTGGTTTCTTTCACTTAGTATAATGCTTTTGAATTTGAACCATGTTGTGTAGTTTCTTTCTTTTGTATGATATACTATACTTATTTTTTCTATTCACTGGTTTATGAGCATTTGGGCTATTTTCAGATTTGGTGATTATGAATAAAGCTGCTCTAAACATTCTTTATAGGTCCTTGCATAGACATCTATTTTCATTTTGCTTGGATAAATGGCTATGAGTGGAATTTCTGGATTGTATGTTAAGTCTATGTTTAACATTATGAGAAACTGCCAAGCTATAATTTTGCATTCCCACCTAAAAAAGGACAGAAAGAAAAGGGCTTCAAGAGGGGCGAAGGGTGGGGAGGAACCTGGCCTGCTGAACCAGTAAGTCTGGAGGGCCGTAAGAATGTGGATATGAAGTAATCCAGGTAACCAATAACCAATAGAAAGAGACCATGAATGGCCAGTAGAAAAAGGCAACACTTCCTGGAGGCCCAGAAAAGCCCAGTGAAAGACATGCAGCCTATTTCAAAGGGAGAAAGTATTTAATGTCCCTGCAGGCCTTTGCTTCTTGCCTGGTCTCTCTGATCTTCTCTCCTTCATGAGAGGCACCCACTTCCAACTCACTTTGGAAGTGCTCTACACTTTCTCTTTGTTCTTCCTAAATGAAAATCTGTTACCCTGAAAGTTGTGTAAGTTACTTTACTTTCTAGCCACACTCCTTGTGCCAGTTCAATTTTATTTTCAGTTTCCATTCACTTTTGCTTTCAGTTGAACTTAGCTCAGCTGAGTGATCAAACCAGGTCAACTAGGTTGAGGGAACTGGGCTCCCTGAGCCCCAACACCACCAGCAATATTTGAGAGTCTCAAGTGCTCTGCATCCTTTCTCATACTTGGTATTGTCAATCAAAGACAATTTTTGGAGTCATTTGAATAGTTGTATAGTGGTATCACATTGTGTTTTAAAAATTTGTATTTTTCTAATGATTGATGTTGATCTCTGTGTACTTATTTGCCATTTGTATCTCTTCTTGGATGTCAGTTCAAAGCGAAAAATTAATAAATGTTTTTTGATTCGGTTGAAAAAATATTTTTTTCTTAGTTTTGAGTTAAGGGAGTTATCTATATTTATATAATGTATGCCAGTACTTTGTAAGATTTGTGTTCTGAAAATATTTTCTGCCAGTATGTGACTTTCTTTTCATTATTTTGATGGTGATTTTCAAATTAAAGGGCACAAAGCAGCAGTATGTGGCACGTCTTTTGGGTGTGGGACATAACTGCAAGAGGGACATTACCTAACAAATTCAAATATTGTGACCTGGTTGTTTGTACCCCCACATTAGCCCCAAATTAAAAAAAATCAATAAACTAAACTCCCTCACAATTAAAAATTTATGCTCTTCGAAAATCACCATCAAATTGATGAAAGGAGGAATTATTTTAACAAAGTCACCTTGCTAGTGAGTAGCAAACCCAGAATTTCAGATTTGAATCAGGGCCCCTGGCATTCCTTCTGAGATTCCCCCAAGAAATCTTACCCAAGCTATTAAGGTTATTAAGTATGAAATGTCCAATTTCCTTAAGTAGAGGCAATCCCAAAGTTACAAATGTCTGACTTATGTACAACTCACACTTACAAAAAGGTGCTCTTAAGTAAGTCCTTGAGTTACAACAATACGATTGACATTTGACTTGTACTTACAGACAGAAGCTATTACAGGTAATAGGTAAATGTACCTCTTCCAACCTACCAATGACTTCAGTTTAAGAACAAGCCTGCAAAACCTATCTCATTCCTAACCTAGGAATAGCCTCTACAAAGTTTGACAGTTGATATCTCTAATGTTTTACCTTGATATTTTTTGGCTTATTTTTACTGTGAAGTTATATCCCCATCCTTCAAATGCATGTTTTCACTGTTATTATCTTCCAAAAAAAATTTAGAGCAATTTTTGTGTAATAGTAAGTCAAACATTCATGTTATTTTCAAATATGTGTCCACCGTGGAACCAATGTAGCACAGACAGCAAGAAATGTCAACAAAATATTTGAAAACAAAGTATTGTTGAAAAGGATGTGGATAATGAATGCATGGTACATTGATGGTTGAGAAGTTCTGTTCTGGTGATTTTAATCTTGAAAATGAGCCATGTGGGCAACCTGAGACCAAGGCAGATAATAATGAGCTGAAAGCTACAGTGGAAGCAAATCTTTCAACCGATATATGAATTAGCAGCAAGGTATTATGCCAACAATATTACCTGTTGGACCATTTAAAAGGAATCAGCAAGGTAAAGAAACTGCATAGATGGGTTCCATGTGAATTAAGCAAATATCAGAAGAGAAAGCATCTCAAAGCTTGCCTTTCTTTGCTGTCATGACATAAAGGTAGACCGTTTTATTGTTTACATATTGTTGATAATAAAAGATTCTTTTTGACAGTCACAGGCATTTGGCACAATAGTTCTGTAAAGATGAATTTCTGAAGCACAGTCCACAACCTAATGTTTCTCAACAAAAGCTAATAGCATCTGGTTGGTGGTCTAGCACTGATATCATCCAGCTTCATAAAACCTGGGCAAATGATTACAGTGAATGTCTAGTGCAAATAATTGGATGAACTGATGGAGATGCTTGTGATTAAGCAGCTGAGATTGGTCAATGGAGATAGGCCAATCCTCTCGCAAGACAACACTCAGCGCTACATCCCACAAACAACACTGCTCAGACTGCAGAAGCTGGACTTGGAAACTCCCTTCATCCACCATATTCACAGACCTTATACCAACTGACCACTACTTCTTCCAGGCTTTGGACCCCTCATAGCAAAAAGAATAGAAAAAACCCTTTTGTGACTTCACCACCATTCATTCTCCAGGCTTCTTTGCTGCTGGCATACACAAGCTACTGTTAAGATGGCAAAATTTTGTCAATAATTGAGATGCATACTTTGTTTAATTGTACTGCTTCTTGTTTGAGATATGTTTAATAATAAACCTGTTTTATGTGAAATGTAATAACCTAAAGTACAATGCCATAGAGTTGAAACAAGATAGGATTGGAAAGTGGCAATAATTTGATATATTATCCTGCTTCTTTTGACTACTTAAATTTAACATAACTCCACAGAAGTGGTATCAAATGTACTTGCTTCTCCACCTCCACTTTCTAAACTCTTACATTGGGTGGCTTGCCAAGTGCCACTGATCTGTAAGGTTCCCTTCCAGGGAAAAAAATGTGTGATGATTCTAACATAGTTAATATTGGATTTTTTCCCTTCAGTTTAAAGATGAGCCAATTAGTACCTAGAAAAGAGAATAAATTTGCTGATGGTACAGAGGAGGTCAGTGGCCAAGAGAAGACTAGAACATAGGTATCTTAATTCCTAGTCCACTATTAGCACCCAGTTTCCTATTCACAGATTTCATGTCATATGTCAAGTCCAGTTGGCCATTCAAACAGTCAAGATTACTTTATCAAGGAAGATTCTGAGGTCATGTCAGCTTTTGACAGAAATGAGTTCTGTGATGAATTTGTAATGTCTCCATTACATATGAGATATGGAGATGGTGGCAGGAAGGCTGTACACTCACCATCATATATTTGCCTCCTTCTCATGGGGCTACCCAAATAAGCAATAGATTACATTTACTTGCAGTATATTCACACAACAGCAGTATTTCGTTCTTTGGCTTATATTCTGATTTATAATTTCATTCTCTCAGAACAGAAGACTGAATAGAGTTACATTCATTTTAGCTATATTGATCATGTAGAACTGTTCAGTTTTTTAATGCACATCCACCTCCTGTTATCTTACCAGAAGCGTCTCTTCTTGGACTTTTGCAAGTAAATCATGATTTCAAAGGTAAGCTCAGACTACTAATGGTAATAATACTTTATGTTGCATGCTACTTTAATTTTTGAAACTTTCTTATATATTTTATGCTAAAATGAACCATGTATATCAGCTATTCAATTGGGAAAATATTTTTTGTGTGTAATATACTTCTTCTGTAAAGTTCATTTGAATTCGAATAGACAAAATGAAACAGAATCATATCATGTGAAATTATTCTATTTATTACAGCTATTCTAGCCTGTTCTAACCATAGGCCATTGGACCCTTATTAAAAGAATTCCTAGAGGCATCACAGTGAAATACAAAAGGCACTGAAACACAAATCTGGAAGCCTAGCTTTTGTGTATAATTGTGTAACTTTTTAAAAATAATATCTCCATTCCCTTGGATGCCTCTTATTTCAGACATATCAATTTTTGTGTCTTTTAGAGATGGCTTCACTTAAGAAAAAAAAATTATTGAACACCAGGCCATATTCAAAATCATTTTATTTGTCTGGTGAGGAAGTTGGGTGCAGAGATAACAAATAATTTTGTTTTCATGTAATAGCTCAAATGAATCTGCTGTTGCTGCTGTATTGAGAAAGATCACAAGGCTCCATGTGAACTTAATATAAGGAAGGGCTGGGATCTATAAGCAACATCTGACATAGACAGACACTGATCCATCTGCTTTACTGATTCTTCTGCATGAAATTTCCTACAGAAGTCACCACACTTGCCAGAATGTGCTTCTGCCATGGTCAGAGGGATCTGAACCATAGCAGCCAGTTGGTCTAGAAGCAAAGATGACCATTATACCTACTCTATTCACGATGGGAATGGCCCTCTCCCATAACTTCTTTTATCATCTTTTAGCTCTCCACCCAATTGAATTCTAAATTTATATCTTTAGAGAACCATCCCCCCAAAAGTTCAACAGTGGTAAAAAAATGTGTTTACATTTCTGTTATCTGGCTGTCCATACTTTCCCTTCTCTGGAACCTAATACCCATTCTAGGTGGTATGTGGGTCATTATGAAAATTTTGAGATAACGCAAGTTTCTTGGAAATGAAATAATGGACCATAATGATGCAGGACAAGACAGCTCTACAACCGCTGCCTTGGCCCTAGCGGTGCTGATGCTGTGACGGATGGAGAAACTGGCTTGAAAAAGAACCAAACACCTGTG